>JBBPRT010000035.1:0-39634 GCA_038093175.1 Boletus hoseneyae
GGGATACATCCCGAAAACCTTCTGGATCGTCTACGCGTTCCTCGGGTCATTCGCCGTCTGCATCACCAAGTAACGTGTGTCATACATCATCTCTTCGTCGAATCTTTGTGACACTTTCCTAAGGCACATCCACAGGGAAAGTTCACGCCAGCAGCCGCCACTAATATGTTCGGAGTCGGAATGGGTGCAGGACCCGCGCTCAAGGGCCTCAACTCTAGTTGGCAGGTTCGTCCAGTTCTGTTCGTCTTAACACGTGTATGTCTTCATCTGGTATTAGGTCTGGGGGTCCACGACACCAGCATCGAAGAGGAACGCATCTATTTCTTCCGCGACAAGTGTGAATGACCTTTCACCTTCACAAGGCGAGAATATGTACCGTTCCAACCTAGGAGAGAGTTGGACCGCACCAAGACCATCCAGTGGCACTTGGGATGAGTTAAGTGGCAGCCCGCAGAAAAAGGAGTTTTCTCAGTTGGTTAGTCAAAGAATGCTATGAAGAATGAGCCCACTGAGCTTGCAATAGGATCCAAACTCTCCGCTTTCCTTGCACCATGCACGACAGAGGCAAACGACAGTGGTTCAGGCCGCTGCGCTATCGGGATCTAGAATTGTACGTTGTTTTCCTTCGACATCAATGTTCCTTTGATGCCGAGGTTCAGTCTTCTTTTAAGGACGATCGTTCTTCGGCAAAGCCCGGGCATTTCTCCCCGCAGAGGTTCGATAATGGGCTTGGGAAGGATGCACCTGTGACCAGTAGGTATCCTTCGCCGTCTCATCCTACCTACGGATCTCCGTTCTCCGGGCAAAACGGAGCTTTCGATGTCACATCTATGGTTGAGAAAGAACTCTCACTGGGCCTAAGAGGGATGGTTGTTGAGGACGACCACATCAACAACCAATACCGTCAGCCATCCATCCCATCGCAGTCAAACGGCATCTTCCATCATTCTGTTTCTCCTCAGACGCGACCGACCCCCATGGTTCAGGGCCGTACACCGTACGGCGGCTACCCTCAAGCAGATTATTCTTCCTATTATACCAGCGGCGCGCCACGCGACCCTTATATGGATTATGGATATGGATACAGTACACCCGCCGACCCCTCACTATATCCCCCCGCTGCTGGGGGTATGAACAGTAACTCACCTGTGAATGTATATCCAGGTGTATCTCCACAGACACTACACCCTAATGTTTCTGCTGGACAGCAATCTGGCATATATTACGATTACTCTGCCTCTGCTCGGTCCCCTTCACAGTACTACTACCCTACCCATCAACCGATGATATATCCTACTATTCCCCCGATCTCCCCAATACCAACACCGCAACTCAGCGCTGCAGTACCAACTGGTATGCAGGACAAAAAGCAGGTATGGATTTGTTTTGATTTGGCTGAGGGTTTTTTCTCATATACAAGATCAGTATGGTCTTCAGCAACAGGTGAGACTGGCAACCATAGAAGGATGACTTACGACTTACTTTTTCAATCTGCCAGGCTTATGCGGCAGCCGTGGAGTACACACAACTACCCTTCATGCTCCCCGGTGGTGCGCTTTACGGGCACGCTGGCCTGAATCCGCATGGGATGCCATTCTACCACCAAAGTGTGCGTCCTGGACGTCGTCACGATAACGATGCTGCATCGGCTTTGCGTAGTCCACTGTTGGATGAATTCAGGGCTAACAAGTCGCGAAAGTGGGAATTGAGGGTGAGTTGTGTTGCAGATTCTCAGATAATTATTGATGTCGTGGCACAGGATATCTTTGGCTATATTGTCGAATTTAGCGGTGATCAGCACGGCTCCCGATTCATCCAACAGAAGCTTGAGACGGCAACGTCAGAGGAGAAACAGATTATCTTTGACGAAATTGTACCCGATAGTGCGTTACAGCTAATCCAGGATGTGTTTGGCAACTATGTGAGTTGTAGCGTATCTTCTTTTGGCACTGAACTTATTTGGACTAGGTCATTCAAAAACTGTTCGAGCATGGGACACAGGTGCAGAAAGCTGTATTAGCCAACACCATGGAAGGTCACATCCTTCCGTTGTCACTACAAATGTACGGCTGTCGCGTGGTACAGAAGGTAACATTGTAACTAACTTTGTGTTGCACCACTAACCGACTTTCATAGGCTGTTGAATTCGTTCTCCCTGAACAACAAGGGTCTTTCGTGAAAGAGTTGGAACCGCATGTGCTCAAGTGTGTCAAGGATGCGAATGGCAATCATGTAATCCAAAAATTGATCGAGCGGGTATCTTCCGACCGACTTGGCTTTGTGCAATCATTCCGTGGAAACGTATACGACTTATCAACCCACCCATACGGCTGTCGAGTACTCCAGCGGTGCTTTGAACATCTACCAGAAGAGCAAACTCGTGCCCTCATGGACGAATTGCACAAATACATGATCAACCTTATGCAAGATCAGTTTGGGGTAGGCGATCGCCGCTTTGGGTTCCAGGAGATTTGCTGACCTTTTTCACCGCTAGAATTATGTTGTTCAATTCGTTCTTGAGCAAGGGAAGCCTCACGATCGTTGTCAAGTTGTCGTCAAGCTCCGCGGTCAGATGCTGAATATGGCTCGACACAAATTCGCGTCGAATGTCTGCGAGAAGGCACTGGTCACAGCTACAACAGAGGAGCGACGTGCATTGGTCGACGAAATCATCACGCCCAAGCCTGATGGTATGAGTCCTATTGTGTCTATGATGAAGGACCAATTTGCCAGTAAGTCGGTCACAGGAGTTCGCGACTGTGGTTGACTCTTGTCTTTCGAAGATTATGTGCTACAACGAGCGCTCACGGTCGCCGACCAAGACCAGAAGGACTTGCTCGTGAGCAAGATTCGCCCTCAACTTGTAAGCATGCGCCGTTACTCGAGCGCCTACAGCAAGCATTTGATTTCCAGTATGTCACTGTTCATCATGCTCCCCGTGGTCTGAGCCCATTAATATCACAGTTGAGCGCCTCTTGGAGCGCACAGTCAATGCTTCGAAGGCGTCGTCGGACAAGCCGGCAGACTACCCCACCCTATCTCAAACTCAGACAAACTAATGTTACGCGTCGTTCCGTCCCTTTTTCGTTTGAGAATCGCGATTCATCACCCGTCGTTTCATTTCGCATTTCCTGCTCATTTACTTTTGATCGCAATGCTATGGTACAATCGCATCGACTTCATTCCCTTTCACTCTGCACTCACGTTGACTTGCCCTCGCAATGGACATTCGTAATGCAACCTACACTGATGATTCTTTTCTTTCTTTTCTCGCATTCAGTCATTTTAGTCGGATACATGCATTTTTTTTTCGCTGTTAATATTGGACGCCATTTTCGTGTTGCTATTATCTTTGTGTTGTGCCGTTGACATCGTATACTACTATGCATGGGGTTTTAATTTCAAAGTATTGGCAAGCGTAACCAAACAATATCCTTGGATTAGGCGAAGTTCGGCAAATCTGAAGCGGGCGTAGTCTCGAAAAATCAGAACGACGCCCTCCCTCATTTTTGTAGTTCGGACACGTTGAAGCCATGAGCACTCTCGAAGCCGCAGCCTCGCTCTTTGGTTCGGATGGCGATTCTGGACCTGACCCTTTTGCGGTCATCGGGAACGAGGCCACGGACACGACACCACCCCACGATGAGCACGAGCCTGTGTACACTTCGTCTCAACCGTTCCAAATGGGCCAGGACACTTCCTCCTGGTTTGCAGAGCAAATGTATCCAGACGCTCAGCAAGAGCAACATGACCCCTGGTTTATCCCGACCGCTCAGGATGTCCCTTCAGGCCAACCCCACCGTTCGGGCTTGTCCCTCTCTTATGATCACAATCAGGGTTCCTATCCCGAAGCGCCACAGTCAGCATATGCTGCTCCCTCAGGTCGGTGAAATGTCCCTCTCCTCCGCTTGCTTGGCTCATTTCACCGGTATAGTAACCTCGACACCCTACCAGAGCACTCCTGCCGCTCACGAGTCGTATAATTCTACATCATCGGCTCCTTATCAGCCATATTATAATCAAAGTTCAGCCCAACAACCTTCCTATGACCCCTACAAGCCGACGTCAAATGCATATGTACCGCGCCAACCCGCCAAGCAACTCTCTACAATACCTGTGCAGCCACAGGCCGTGCAACACGACAATTACAACCCAGTCGCACGCTCTGTATTGTCCCCATACACGGCTTCATACACTGCTTCGCAGCCTCCCCCAAACGGTGTTTCTGCTCAAGCTTCCAAGCCGCCTGCTGCTCCTACTGCGGCTGAATTCCGACCCAAGGCATCAAACGCATACGACCCCCCTCTCCCACCGCCGAAGGTACACAGAACGGTGTCACCGGGTTCGCTTCGCAACTTGCATGGCCTTGCCTCTCATGTCTCACACCCCCCTCCCACAAACTCGTATGACCATAAATCTATGCCTGGACCTCCGAGAACAATGTCACCTAGCTCTATTCGATCAGCTTCTCCAGCTTCGAGTCCCTTCGCACCGTCGAAGATTGTCTCAGCGTACCCTTCCACCCAGCTTCGCGAAAGGTCTGCTTCGAATGGCTCAACCTTGCCTTTGCAAGGTGTATTTGATCCTCATCAGCCACGCAAGGAATATGGACTTGGACTTAGCGCTCGTACCGCGGAGCCGAGTTCGTATAGCAGTCAGTTCCATCATCCCGTGGAGCAGGACATCCATGTATCATATGCCACTCGCCTGCCGTATGCACCTTCACCCTCGCTATTGGGCTCAAACGATCCCTTAGGTCGAACGTCTTCTCGGGCACCTGTTGTAAGCTTCGGCTTTGGTGGTAAGGTTCTTACGTGCTTCCACAGTTCCGCGGACTTGAATACGGGATTTGACGTTGCGCTCTCATCTCGCCGCACGACCAATGTAACGATCCGTGTGTTACATCAGTTGTTGCCCGATTATGTGTCCGAAACCAAGGCAGCGGAGTATCCTGGACCATTATTCTCTGATCCTGGTACTCCCGTCACAAGCCTCGTGCGAACGGGAGCATCGCAGGCAAAAACGAAGAAGGCTCGTGTGATCAAGTATCTCGAAGGACGTGCCGAGGAGATCTTACGTGGGACGATGTACATATCTGATAACGCCGAGAGACAACGTTTGGAAGGGAAGCTGGTACTAGTGCAATTGTTGAAGATCATGGTCGAAAATGACGGCTCGCTATCGGGAAGGTGATTGACCTGAATACCAGCGCAGTGGTAGTTGCTGATACATGCACATCAGCCCAGTCATCGATAACGCAGTCCGTGCTGCGTTGTTGCCACGTATTACTAGCACCATGGACCAATCCCGACACGACGGGCCAGTTGCGCTTGCGACGCCAGCTCTCACCTCACCGGTGCCCAACACATATGGCGCGGCATCGATGCTTCTACCTGTCAAGGAGACACCGATATCGGTTTCTACGCTCCTTCCATCCGCTCTGGACAAGATACAAGAGTTCCTTGTGCGAGGAGAGCGCCGTCAAGCCTATCATTACGCTCTGGACGAGAGATTATGGGCACATGCAATGATCATTGCGAGCAGTGTTGACAAGGAAGCATGGAAAGAGGTGGTTAATGAGTTTTTGAAAGCTGAGCTCGGCGTTCACGAGACTGTTCGACGTGCTACTCCTCAACTGCATGCCAAGGGCGTCATACCTCAGCAAACGAATGGGCGTGAATGGCTCCGGGTCACATACAGCGTGTTCTCGGGTCAAGGACCTACTGCGGGTATGTGGCGTCTTGCCAACTTCAAGAAGCAACTTATCACATGTTTTCTAGTTCAAGAACTTGTCCCCGTGAACCTGCTATCCAGGGGGGCGACCAGTTTACAAGTTCCTGCTCCCATATTGTCACATATTACACCCGCGTCTCCGAGTTTTCCATCGACTGCAGCTGTGACACAGATACCGATGGAATCCCTTTCCGAATGGCCGGAGATAGCAGCCAGTATTGTATCCAGTCCTCTCAATCCGGAGTACTCAGCGACGCTGTCAGCCCTAGGAGATTGCCTAGCATCCCATCATCTTGTAGAGGGTTCTCACGTTTGGTAGATGAAATTCGTTTTGTTTTTTCGATCCTACTTTTGATGACACTTTCCAGCTATTTACTTTCCCCTCAGACGTCGGTAATGGGTGGCCTGGGTGGACCTGGTACTCGTTTGGTGTTGCTGGGCTCGCCAAGTCCGCACATCAATCCGGCATTCTTCAGAGATCCTGACCCGATGATATTCACCGAGATCGCAGAGTTTGCATTGTCTCTGAAGACACCCATTAAAGGCCAAGAGCCTTTTCATGGTTTCCCCCACCTCCAAGCCTACAAGTTCATTCGTGCCACATATCTCGCCGATATCGGATGTATTCAGAGTGCTACCAGGTATGCTTCGTTGTTACCACACGAGAATATTGTATTGATTATTCATAACAAGGTACTGCGAGGCTATTACTGCAGTCATGGGTCGACCCTCCCCATACTTCACTCCTGCCCTGGTGGAAGGACTGAAGCAACTCGCCGATCGTCTACTTGGTTCACCTCATATGGAGAAACCTACATCGTGGATAGGCGGGAGAGTGAACAAACCCTCCCTGGACAGCATTGGTAGTTGGCTTGAAGTACATCTCACCAAGTTCATTGCCGGCGAAGGTAACGAGACGTCTCCCCCTGCAAATGAATTCTCCAAGGCCCAATTTGCTGGCCCTTTCTCGAGCTACAGCTCTATTTCCTCGGCAACAACGTCGGCCAGCCCATCTCCCCCTCCTACGGTCGTCAACTCGCATATTGTGTCGGCAATGCAACCACCTAGACGGAGCGGCTCTGCAATGGCTTTGCCTTCTACAACTATGCACATTCCAGTTGACAGGGCGTCCTCTGCCATGGAATATTACCGCCCCACGAGACATGCATCGCCCACACCTAAAACTGCGCTTTATCATTACAACCCTTATTCCACACAAGCGAGCAGTCCTTTTATGGTCAATGGGAACGCTACGTATGGGGCTGAACCGTCCTCGCGAAAGACATCACTTGAGATGACGGCAGAGGAAGGTTCCGAAGCGCAGAACATTTTACGGGACGAGCAGTATCGAGAGGAACAACGACAATCGAAAATCGTGGATGGCAACCAAGATTCAGATGGTTGGTGGAACTCACTCAGTAACACCGATTCTGCGCCGACACCCACCACTGCTGCATTCCACCACATCGAAAATGTCGGAGAGTTGGGAGAGGGGTTCATCTCCTTGATGGATGATCCGGCACTTTCGGTGGCTCCAAATATCTCCGCACCATCCCGCCAGAAAGTGGAAAGTTTATTTGAGGATGAAGCAGACGATTTTGGGTTAGGAAATAATGCGCACAAGAGAACACAAAATGAGGTTCCGAAGGTAACCGAAGATCAACCACCAGCTGCACCAGCCCAGGATTCCATGAAGGGTAATGAAAACCGAGGTAAGCTACATATGCGACCAGCTCCGTGATAATGCCAAGTTCTTTTCCGTCAGAGCCCCCTGCAACCGTCTCGGCTGGCTCGTGGTTGAGCCGGCTGTGGAGGCGTGCTGACACCACAGGACCAATCAAAGCCAGTCTTGGGGAAGAAACGAGCTTCTACTATGATAAGGAACTAAAACGTTGGGTGAACAAGAAGGTGAACAAGCTGTTACGTGCTTACCTTGATAGCATCTCATCTCTTTCCAGGCAGGGACGGAAGTTCCACAAACACCAGCACCTCCGCCCCCACCTTCACGAGCCCAGACTGCCTCCCCTAGTGTGAGCAACTCTCGTTTCAATGGGATATCTAACGGGAATGTTGCTCCCCCTCTACCCCCTCCACCGAGGACTGCATCCGCGATTGATTTAAGCACGTCTCCGACGTCCAAAGTCCCTATGCGTGTACGATCTAACCTGGTACCTACTGAAGTTGCATCGATGCCAAATACACCCGCACCAAGTAGCATGCCGAATGCGCCACCGATGGGTCGGTCACGGTCGCAGGCTGCGAAGAAGAATGTGAGGAGCAGATACGTGGATGTATTCCAGCAGGACGGGTCCTCGGGTGTTGCATAGTGTCCGATGCAGCGAGGCGCTTGTCAAGAGGGTCGTATTCTCTTAGATGTTTCCATTGATACCACTATATCATTCTCGCTTGTTCTCACTGTTGCGTTCTTACTGGATCTTATTTATCTATCACGCTTTATTGCCCCATCACTGTACTGGGAATGACACACGCCATAGATTTCGATTTTTTCGGAAGTAAATGCATCGTGTTCTCGAATTTAAAGACTACTATGTAGGGGAGCTAACCGTCAAAACAGGAGTTTAAAGGGATACCCTAGACGTTTCTAATCAGCGTCGTGATGGAGCGGAACAGACAAAAACGTACCTCTGTTCTTCATGCGAAACAACGATACCAAGATGGAAAAAACGAGGAAATTGACGAATGTCCAGAGGTATACCTGTGTCCGTTGCCGAGCAGGAGACTTTTGGTATGGTGTGACCACCGTCAGCATCAAAAATGAAGCTGCTAGAATTCCGTCTGAATGATAGGATGGTATGAACGGGCTGGACCATGTGGGAAACGCAGTACTTACAAATCATCGACACGACCTGTACCTCTTGGCCGAATTGGTTTTGGTAACCCCCAGCAATCCAGCTGCCATCCTGACCGACATATGGCATGCCACGGATCCGCGTAAACATGAATCCGGAGGTCATGATGAGTGATACCAGAACCGTTCCGGCAGCCCACACCCAACGGTTATAGATGACCGGGCGTATGAAGCGGAAGATCAGAGTGACGATGGGAATGAGAGAGATAATCGTGCCAAGTTTGGACCAGTTGATAGGTGCCTTGTAGGGAATTGGGATTGGGGTGTGCAAAGACAGTTGTTCGGCCAGGGGTCCAGCCTCGAAACCACTATACAGAGGCAAGCTGTGAGGGGGACATCAACAGAAGGAAAGTGGACTATACTTTGAAAAGTCGTATTTCAATGGATTGGCAGCATTTTTGGCATGAGGACCTTCTGTGGCAGGGTAGACATGAACTACCGGCGCAGAATTGAGTTGGAGCTGCGGAGAGTCAGAGCGGCCACAGATACGGTTCAAGTGAAGACATACTTTTTGAAAGACCTTGATTGACTCGTCGAAATCGGCGGTGGCAAAGAAATGGCTGTCACGATGAACCTGGGGAGCGGTAGACCAGGCATTGGCAACGGCGTTGAAGGAAGGGTCAAACTCCCTGACGCAGGGATGAGCTGAATCGGGCAAGAATGGGACGCTACTCACTTGCACGGAGCACACCTGCGCTGTGGGTTGAGCGCTGTGAAATGGATGGAGGCAGACCAAGAGCGCTTGGGGGATATGAGGAGGTCGAAGACGCGCTCGTCGAGGCGAATTACGCCGTTCCCTGCGGCTGCGAGCTGGACGAGCTCGTCGTGGGGGGAAGCGAGGGCGAGCGGGAGGGAGACGAGGGCGAGGAGGAGGAGGTTCATGTTAAACGTCGTGGGAAGAAGCGCGCTGGTGACCATCGACATGTCTCATGCGTTGCTGCTGCGACTCTTCCTCTCCCCCTCCTTCTTCTCCGTCCATGTCGCCCTCCGATACCTCATGCTCTATGCAGACAACATCGGAATCACTTACTATCTCACCCGCAGGCTCAGCGACCTCGACCCCCGCGAGCTACGCGACGTCTGGGGCTTCATCTGGTACGCAATCGCCCTCCTCCAGTTCTCATACTTGCTCAGCGCGTTCAGTCACCTTCTCGTCACCCGCCCTTCCAAATCTCGTGCACTCGAGTGTTTCGTAGTCGACATCGCACAGCGGTCCACACACTTCGCCATGCTTGTCAGTCTGTTTGACATCCTCACGCTTGACTAAGGCGCTCATCGGCACTAAGACATTATGGTTCATGCAAGCGTCGCTCCAGGACTTGTCCGCAACGCCCACTTCCCAGTCTTTCATTGTCTGCCAGAGAACCTTGCACAAATGCCATGAAATCATCTTTACTGAATTACCTCCCCCTTCCTCCGGTCCATATTCTGGTTTGGCATCGTCCTCCCATTCTCTCTTTACCCGAAGAATGGTCAAGCCTCGTGTAGAAGCTGCCATGGTTGGTATTGGCCTTGTCTTGGCTGGTGTTCCCGCTATGCCAGCGCTAACGGAGGTTATGGGCCAAGTGGCTTTGCAGCAAGGCCGAGCGGACGACGATGGTGTCAATCTCCGCAGTGTCGAGGCAGGTGATGACCTTCTACGCGACATACCTGCCAATGCAGACTCGGTTGAAGATGATGACAACCCTCCTGACGAACAACTCGACAATGAGAACATAGGAGAACCAGATGTCACATCCGGAAACGACGCGCAGACGCGCACACTCACGCGATCATTCCCGCCTCTTCGGCGCACTATTATTGCTGCACAAACAACTCCCGCACTCGTCCATCTCCGCAGTGCACATCGATCCCGACTTTCAGAAATCCCCATTGACCAGCAAGATCCGCCCCCTGGTCGTGTTGCGAGTCCATATCAGTCCTCACCTTCAATATCCTCGTCTCCATCCCCACTCAAACAAAATGTGATGGCTGCAGCTGACGCTCTCCTGCAGAGGTATGATCTACAATCACAGTCATATCTTCTCAGAAGCCATTATTGTCGATCAGAGGTATGTCATTCATTATGCCGACACAGACCCGGAAGATCATCTATATCTCGACACTACTTGGATTTGTCTAGTTTCGGTTTCTTCTTACGCTCGAAAGTATATCCAACCGCCTCTTGGTCGTGCCTAAACCTGCACGTGTCAGTGCTTTGCGAGCTGAATTGACCGCTCTGAATCATCAACTTCCTGCAGAAGTTCGTATTCGTTATGACTCTTTGTAAACTTTCCTCATCGTACCTTCCCATAGGTTTGCATGCCAATGTGGTGTTCTTCATCGGATACCTATGATTCCACCACCATCACTGTCAACAGCCAACCCCATCACAAAATTGTCCGCATTCCTCCCGGCGAAGCCGTCGTTCTTAACTCTGCTGAACGAGCACCTTATCTTCTCCTGATAGAGATTCTGCACGGCGACCTCAACTTTGATCCTTCTAAGCGCGGAAACAAGGAAATCCTCAAACGCATTGCTTCAAAGGAAAGTGAGAGAAGAGGTGCCTCGAAAGAACTCATAACATTTGGAAACACGAGGCCGCGTCCCTCTGTGATCGAGGACCCTCTCGTGGGTTCCGAACAAGTTCTGGGAAAAGACACCACAGACATACAAGATGGAGGAGCCACGAACGATGCTGTTACACCACGGGGAAGCAATACCACATTACCTGTCCTGGATGATGAGGAAATGGATCTTGTGGAACAAGTGTACGGGGAAGGACAGTCCCTCCGCGGCCCAATCGACCTCACAGAAACGATTGTCCTTCCACCTACCCCTAAAAATCGGGAACTCGAGCTTGCCACTTGGTCTCGTGGCTCCCCACTGCCGTCTTCTCCCGTGGTGGAACAAAGCGCACTCCCCACGTCTGCAAGTTCTCGTTCCGTACCGCCAACTATACCCCATCTATCAGACCCCCCTCATTCCCCTAACACGAGTGCGAACGCAGGGGAACGTACGTTGTCACTCGATGACTATTCGGAAAGAATGCGAACAGCAGCAATCATGCTCGCCCAGTTAAATGCCAGTCTTGTCCGCGAAACAGTCACCCCCACGTCTAAACCAATGGAACACGGCACAGACGCAACTCAGGTACAGGACATATCCTCTTCTTCTTCTTTAGGTTCCCTCAGCTGGCTTCCTGGCTCAAGCTGGCTCGGGGTTGGCATCTCCGACGGAACCTCAGGTGGTCCTGTTCATCCTTCACTCGGTGGCAAGTATGACGTTACTACCTCCGCCCCTATTACACGCATGCGCGTTCAACATGCTGAAGCTGCGGCAATTCGGGACCGTATCATGCAGGAGATGCTCGCTTTAGAAGAGGAGCGCATGGCCCGTATGCGCGAAGGTGAGGTTGGCTTCGGAGAATCTGGAAACGGTGTAGGTATGAAGACGGCTGAGGATGAGGGAATTCTCAAGAGAGAGTTGAGTAAAGTTGATCCATCTGCAGTGGTATTCAGCGAATCTTGGGTTGCTAAAAAGGTTTGTGAATCCTTGTATGTGTAACTTAGGTCGTTTTGTTGATACTTCGTCCAGAGTCGAATACGACACGGTTCGCCTTATGGCCACTTAGGTGCGGAACACTAGATGTTCTCGTGTGAACTCTTCGTGGGCTCAGATATTGGTAGCAAACTGGGACTGTGTCTCTGTCATTGTGAAAACGGGTGGCGATCTCCGACAAGAACAGGTTGCTGTGCAACTGATTCAAGAATTCGAGCGGATATGGCAAGAGGAGAGGAGCCAATGTTTGGTTCGATAGTAAGCTTCCGTCACATAGCCCTGCTGTCCTGTCTCGGCCTGACTTCAAGACATAGCTTCCGTATCCTGATCACGGGAGCATCGTCGGGTTTAGTCGAGACAATTACAGACGCCGTCTCAATACATTCCATCAAGAAGGCTGAATATGCACGTCGTCTGGCCGAGGGTCGACTGGGTTATGTGACACTATTGGACCACTTCAAATCCACATACGGAGATCCCTCTACAGCTAAGTTTGCTCGTGCACAGCGTAACTTTGCAAAGTCTTTGGCAGGTGAGCTGTTCCCGAGATCCAGAACGATTGGGGTCAACATTTTACTCCATCAAGGCTATTCCATTATTACCTACCTCCTTCAAATAAAGGACCGTCATAACGGGAATATCCTACTTGACAGAGAAGGACATCTTATCCACATTGACTTTGGGTTCATGCTCTCAAATTCTCCCGGGAATATTGGATTCGAAGCCGCTCCTTTCAAACTTCCCCCAGAGTATGTTGAGGTTTTAGGCGGTATTGCTGGCGAGGCTTTCTTGGAGTTTAGAAGGTTGTTCCGGGAAGGATTTGAGGTTGCAAGGAAACACTGTGACCGGATTATCAGTAAGCTTCGGCGCGCCCATTGCAAGATCGATGTTTTAACGTGTGGCTTTTGCATAGCGCTGGTGGAACTGATGCAGAAAGGTAGCTGGACAATAATCGATAACAGGGTGGTTATTGACCGTTTCCTGGTAGACTCCACTCTTCCGTGCTTTGCTGCGTTCGGCGACCAAACGGCGAACCAACTTCGCGAGCGTTTTCAACCAGCTCTCACGCATTCCCTCGTTGGGGAGTACGTGGATCGGCTGATCGATAGCTCCCTAGGCTCCAACTGGACACGTTTGTACGACTCGGTGAGTCCTTATATCCTGTTATCAAGACCATTTCACGATGTTTGTGTATAGTTCCAATACTATTCACAATCGATTCTGTAAGTTGTTGCCAGTAATAGTATATAGGCCATATGATGTTGGCTGTGTTCACCCCAGTCATGTACTAGTGTATCCGCAACCCATATCTACAACATCCAAAGTGTGTCGGAAACGTTAACCTCTCATTTCACGGTAAAAAGTACTGCAGATGGGAACAAAGGCAATGACATGAACGTCGTAGAGATCCGCGGTCACCTGAACAACCCGTCATATCTGCTCAAGCACGAATACCCCTCATAGTCTTAAAAAGGGTCAACGCCTCTTCCAAAAACATACTTGAACAGAATGACTCACCGAAATTTTCGGTTGCGTCACACCAACACTTAGATTTTAAGTGCAGGTCTCCTTGGGGACAATGTTGGAAGGGTTCATGACGATACCCGATATCATTGAAAAAGTGAATTTGATCCTTGCGGGCGAAAAGCGCCGCACCTATGCTATGTACTGGCGCATCGCCCCACCGCTGAGGGTGCATAAGTTATTGGCTTCGAGGCACCGATCAAGTGTCTGACAATCTTCTAACGCACCTCGTAATAGAAACCGCCCTGTTCATCCAAATGGTCGAAGAATTTGGAATAGGCTTCCTCTCTCCAAAAGTCCATATCCCCTATTTCAAAGTTGCTCCAGACTACAATCATCAAGTTCGCCAAAGAATAATCAGGAAAGGGCATATATAAACATGTGCATAGACTCACAATGACAACGATTATACGATTCTCCTCCGTCGTCGGACAGGAAAGCCATTGCGTTGTCGGCAGGTATCAACTCGGGGTTTTCGTTGATAAAGGCTGTAAAGACTCATTTTAGTGTCACGATGATGGGACTTCAGCAAGCGAGCATACCTCTGACTTGCTGCCACAAGGTGGGGATAGTGGCGGGGTACTCGTACAGCGAGATTGTGAACCCTGCATTCACGCAAGGTATATTAAGGAGTTTTCTGAACATGGAGAATCTCACCATAGACTTTTTGCTGGTCTTGCATTAGCAAGAAAGGGTCATAGTCGACGTCGCAGAAGATTTTAACGTCAGGCCTATAAGAAAGGTAATCAATCCATGGGAGCGAGACAGTGGACAATGCTTACTCCACTCTCCAATAATATCTGTATTTCTGGAGCAGTTCCTGTCTGTAAAAGAACTGCAAGATGTCAGACATGTGTGATGAGAAACCCGCATCATAAATACCCCTGAGTTAAAACGACACATGTTTCGATAACTGATGAGTTCCGGTTAGGACGTCAAAACGATAGAAAATCCTGACGTACGGCACACTTCCTGAAATTATAGCGTGTTGAATGACATGTTACTGTGTTTTGGAGATAGACCCGTACCTCCGTAGATGACTTGATCCCTGACCATACCTTCACGAGCTGCGGTTGCCTTTCCTTCGTCAATCCAAGGAGGTTGTATCCAGTGTTCCTTTGGAATCAAACCGAACTCCACTTGAGCATCAGTGAGCGCTGAAATGTGCCTAGCAAATGAAATGAAAATCATAAGCAAAAACCAGACACTTGATGAATGTAATACTTTTTGAAGTCTTCTGTAAATGGTGCGTCGTTGAGGAAGACGTAAGGGTAGTTGAATTTCCGATTGAACCTATCCTCGATCTGCTTCATACTGCTCATGATACCACGAAGGTCGCTGTTCCGCACTAGCATCACAAAGGTAGCGTTTGCCTTTCGATCTGGCATATAAACGGGCTCGGCTGGTTTGTAGTACTGGTCTGGTACAGTCTCCCTATGCGGGGTGCCAGAACCCGAAATGTAATCTGTGAGGCGCGACACGGACGTGGCCTTGCCATACTCCTCGTGTGTGAAGCCGAGTATGTAGTGGAGCCCGACCTAGTTGTAGACTTGGTGAGATGGATAGTCACGACTGTGTACAGCGTCCTTACGATTATGCCGAGGACAAGGAGGATATAGCGCATGGGTGTCATCATGTTTGAGAGCAAGCCAGTTGTGCCCCCGAAATCAAAACTTTGGTTTGAAGTCCATGACGACTTGGTCCGCAGTTATCGGTAGTCACGTGCCCATGCTCGAACATGTCCCAATTCTCCAAGTCTGATAGATTGATATAGATATATGTACGAAACAACGAGCTATTTCTACAATAAGCGCATAAAATGTTTTAGACACGAGTTTTGTGCAAAGTCTATCACGGGTCCAGTGACATTAGCACCCGCTCATCGGAACAATGGAGTTGCTCATACCAAAGTTATCATTAGGGTCACACGAACAGTGCCCTTTCTTCCATTCCGATCCTTGTGGACAGTGTTGGAATGGGCTGTGTCTGTAGCCAATGTCTTTGAAGAAGTGGATCTGATTCTTGCCAGCGAACAGTGATACAGCTATGCTGTGGATGGGTGCATCTCCCCAACGCTTGTGGCGCGTGAACCTCATAAACAAAAGGGGGCGTGGTACAAACCCTCACCTCGTAGTAGAATCCGCCCTTTTGATCCAAGAATTCAAAATACTTCATATATGCCTCGCTTCTCCAAAAGTCCATGTCGGCTATCTCAAAGTTACTCCAAACTAATGGATATGGTGAGTGTGCCGAATCATGTCTAGAGGAAATTCCACTCACAATGACACAAATTGTAGGTCTCACCAGAATTATCGGACAAAAAATCCATCGAGTTATCGGGATGCAAGTATTGTGGATTTTCGGCGATGAATTCTATTCCAGTCAACATTTCCCTGGCATTACACGTGACTGATGTCTATCCGCACCTCGAATAGAACTCCATAAGGTTGGGATCGTCGGCTCCCAATCTGGCATTGATATCGTGAAACCTAGATCAGGGAGATGATGATTGGGAACCATAGCAATGATGCGCTGACACGTACCATAGATCTTGTTTCTATCCTCCATAAACAAAAAGGGGTCATAATCGAGATCACAGAAATATCTGACATCAGGCCTGGGAGAATGTCAGAACAAGCACGACGATGATCCAGAGATCGCTCACTCTACTCTCCAATACCACTTGTATGGTTGAAGTAACTCGTGTTGAAAAAAGTACTGGAGAATACAAGGTGAGTGAAACGCACAGCATCTTTAACAGAGGTTCTTACACCAGAGTTGAAACGGCACATGTTACGATATCTTGTGCTGTGTAAATTGCCACTCATGTGATGTAAACACCGCACTCACGATACACTGCCTAAAAATACCTGTGTTTGAGTGCGCCGTGCGATGCATGTCAAGGCAGATTGCACTGACCGCCATAGATGATGTTCTGCCTGACTAGCCTGTCACGACCCTCTCGTGCACGTTCCTCGTCGATCCAATCAGGCTGGAACCAGTGGTCGTGAGGGACGACACCAAAAGAAATAGGTGCATCAGTCAGCACGCTGACACGTCTAGTACTGGGTTAGGACACCGCCACACGCAGTCCAAGTAGCCATCGCTGACCAACCTTTTGAATTCGGCCGAGAACTCTATTTCATTCAAGAGGACCCAGGGGTAATTAAACTTGCGATTAAACTTGGACTCTACTTGTTCCATGCTCTGAATGACGCCATCCAAATCGCTGTTTCGCGCGAGAATGAGGAGGGTGGCATTAGCACGCCGGGGTGGAGGATTAGCATCTATGATTTCTGGATTGATAAAAACATTGGCGGGAGGGATCGGGGTGCTTTCTAGTGGGACTGACGACGGCGTCGCAACAGGAGAATGAGAGGGGGTGAGGGGAGGAGAATCATTGACCTCAGGGTGGATGATACTCTGAGCGTTCCATTGGGGTGAGTGACGACTCAAGGTAGTTGTTGCGCGTTCCGAACCGAGCAGAAAGCATAGACCAAACTATGAGGGGTCAGCTTGAATCAGATAAACATCATGGACAAACCCACGACAATTGTGATTGCCAGTAGTACCGAGCGTTTCTGAGAGGCGGTCAACGGGAGGGCCATGAGTGACGGGAAAAAGGGAATAAGTTTACACGGAAACTAGCTCGCTTTATAGCCGAAACGCAAGGGGGTCGTCACGGATGCGCAGCACCGCTGGCTGGGTATCAAATCGGGCGCAAACTGGAGGACAAGTTGATGGCCCTATCAGCGCTGGTGTCCTCTGTCCCTGTGATGATGAACAAACTGTCTACTGTCGTGGTGTTGGCTGTCCAAATGGTGATTCCGGCCGGTTGTAGTTGACCGAATGTGGTAGTATTTACTCACGATCGATTTTTTCAAGTTGCTCAACTCGGCCGCGTCTCGTTCGTCATGGCCTTTGCTTCAGAAAAAACTGGGCTTGATGACCCCTCGTCGTCGTTCTCTCAACCACCAAAAAACACCTCCTACTCGTCCGCATTTTCCCCTCTAACCTCCATCTATGGTCGCTTTGCTCAATGGCGAAAGTCATTGGACCTTCCGAACCCAGGCACGGTTGAGAACTTGCAAAAGGAAGTCAAGTGTATGTCTCTCGAGTACTTCTCATCCTCCCTTGGGATCCTTAAGCCCGTCGTCAGTGACCCACCTGACAAACTTTATGTTTGATGGTGCTAGAGCGGACCTGTCCAAGAATCTTGCCATCAATCCCGCATTCCAAATATCACATTCTTTCAACCTTGGCTCTCAGGTTGCCGCACCATCGTATAATTTTGGTGCTGTATATGCCACAAACAGTGTAACCTCTCTCTCTCTCTCAGCACCTCATGTCGCCTGACGCAACTTGTAGGTATTGTTGCAAGGAAGCGTGGATCACGAAGGCAATGTGAATGCCAGGATGAACCAGGGTTGGTCAGAGACATGCATTACCAAGATGCAAGCTCAGGTGAGGTTCATCTTGTATCCTTGGTCATTTTTTACTCACCTGCTCCCGCCGTGTGTAGCTCTCCCAACAGGTTGGGCACAGCATGTTACAGCTTGAACAAGACTACCAAGGTCAAGACTATTCCCTTGACCTCAAAGCCGTTAATCCATCGCCGACCGATCTCACCGGTATATACATTGGAAGTTATTTCCAGTCCGTCACCAGGAACCTCGCCCTTGGTTTCGAGACACTATATCAACGACAGACACCAGAGTTGGCCGAGTTTGCAACATCCTATCTTGCAAAGTATACAGGAACCAACAAGAACTGGATTGCTACAGCTCAATTACAACCCGCTGGTATCTTACAGACCACATATTGGCAAAAGCTGAGCGAGAAGGTGGAGGTAGCAGCAGATCTTCAGGTGATCGCAGGTCCGCAGAGACGAGATGCCATAGCGACTTTGGGTGCCAAGTATGACCTTCGAATGGCAACTTTCAGAGCGCAATTGGATTCCACTGGTAAAGTTTCGGCTTTGCTCGAGCAACGATTTGCCCCAACTTTCGCGTTTCTGGTCTCCGGTGAGATTGACCACTTCAAGGTGAATCCCTCCCTGTGTATCGCGATACGATACTAACAGTGAGGTTCAGAATGCTGCTAAAGTTGGTGTTGGTGTAATGATTGAGAGCTCGAATCTGACGCCGGAAGAGATGGGAATGCCTCCTCAGCCCTAGATATGAAGTGATTACCTATAGACTCATGTTATTAGGACACTAATATGGTCACCCCCATCTCGTCATCAACTATCTTTACCGTGGGATGTAGTAGTGGTTGTCACTCATACCTGCTTGTTGCCAGCTAGAGACCATGACGACGCTACTGCAAATTCGCGATGTCAGCTGTGCCAAAGACAAGGACCATACTATCTTCAGCAAGCTCAACTTCGATGTCAACGAAGGTGATGTGGTCATGTTACAAGGGAAGAGTGGGTCGGGGTACGTCAGCCAATACTGAATCGGCAACGAAGCTCCTCTGACCCTGCAAGCAGGAAAACCACTTTGTTGAAGTGTATTTCTCATTTAAACGTGTACGGCGGTCAGGTTCTCTATAGAGGACGGTAGGCTTTCCTTGCTCCATGAAACATATCCGATGCATAATGAATTTGCTTCTAGCACTGCCAAGTCGTTTGGTATGTCATGTGATTGTGAGGTTCCAGCCTCGATGCTGAAGCGCTGACGGGGGAGCAACTCGCAGGTGTGCCCCTCTTCAGGACGAAAGTATTTTACGTCCCACAGAGGCCTTCATTGCTGTCTGGTACCCCGCGTGACTTTCTCGCAGCCATCTTGTCTTTCAGCTCTCGCAGGGTTCCCAAGTCTATGACTGACGATAGTGGACTAACATACCCAATCGAGATCGCCAAAGACTGGGGCATCGACGAGGAACTTTGGGACCGGAACTGGACAAATCTGAGTGGCGGGGAGTCGCAACGGATTGCACTTGCCACCGCACTCGGGTTAAATACAGCAGAAGTATTGTTGCTGGATGGTCAGTTACGGTACCTCTCTGCCCAGCCTGACTGAGTTTCTCATTCATCCCAGAACCCACCTCCGCGCTTGATCCTCAGTCAACAACGCTAGTGGAAGACTTTATTTCTAGCGAGTTGCGATCTCCTGAGAGCGAGCTGAAAGCTATCTTGTGGATTACACACTCGGAAGAACAAGGAAGGAGGATCGGAACAAGGTTTTTACGCATCTCCGACAATGGATGTGAAGAGGAAACACGGCTTCTTGATCCATAAGATGTATGTACTACTAGTATATACCGTCATCGAGCCAATGGAGCTGGATTTGTCATCGCTTCGTTAATCGACCATATATACTTTTTAACTTGGACCAAGTGATAGTCCCATAGCTCAGTGGTCAGAGCGTTGTACTTATGAGGTTACATTGAATGCAAGGGTCCCGAGTTCAATCCTCGGTGGGACTAGATTTTTTTCTTCTGATAATTGGTTAGGATTGCCATTCGTTTAAAAGAGCGAAGCAAGGAAAGGCCCCAACTACGTATACTGACGGTATCTAGCATCTATTACATGTAGCAGTACAAATGGGGCCGCTCTCTCACTAACACAGCTACCAGGTACAATTGGAGACTTCTAGGCATTAATGTTCAAAAACCAGAGCTAACATTGAACCTGATACTGCAAGGTTTCTCGAATCGAGTGGTGGATGCCGTTTGACAGGTGGGCCAGTAGGTGGCAAGTCCATGGGAATTATTGAATATCCGAGAACGTAGTTCGCAATGAATTGTCTTCCTCTTTGACGGTTACCCACAAGCGAGAGATTCCTGTCCGACCCTTCATCCCCATGATACCTAGTTGCCGCGCTTCAACTGCAACCTCAAAATACCCGACACTGAGGAAGCAAAGTGGAACTTCCACTACTTGTGATTGACCACTTCCCATGCGGCCCAGCACGATGTCTGTCGGCGAGCTTTGTAACAAGACATGCTCCTCTGGGGTCGTCAATATATCCAGTGTCATTGCCAGTGCTGAAGCTGAGGAACAGTCAACGTAGAACAAAAGATACGGGTTTGATTGACATACGACCAGTGTTGGTGACCTTGGCCACCATGTTCACAACTATATTTGGTGGCACCACGAACTTCCCACACGACAGTTTGGCGGTTGACTCTTCAGGACAACATTGCACGAATGATAAATCGATACGAGTTAGATCTGTCTTGAAAGCCTTTAGCATATGCATTGTCATCCGTTGCTGTCGCAGGGACAAATCTCCGTTGCGATTACCGTTCGCCTGAGGGAAGTCAGTGATGGGTCCTGCAGATGGTGAACGATCTACGAAATTGACCTCTTTCCAACGAGCATGAACGATGTTTAGTAGTTCCTCGCGGTACCAGAATAGTTCCCTCTGAGCCTTGTCTTCTGCATCATTCGTATTCGACTGGGAGACGACAAACTGGCGATCTGACAGGGTAGGAATGGGTCGTGAAATGACATCGTCTGAAAGCCGGAACCTTCTGATTGGGAGTAGAAATCTGTTCGCAGGGGGCTCTGTTAACCTCAGTACGGCAAGTCTATGATTTGACTTGCCGGGACGTCGAGCCAGGTGGGACAACCAAGCGTATTGTGACATCTGGCGCACCTGCTTCGATGAGTGTGCTTCCGACAACGGTCGGATTTCATCCTTACCTTGTTGATTCCTGTCGAATGCGACCTCAAATGGCAAGCCGTATGTGTTCCGCACTTCAATAGAGAATAGACACCATTCATGCGGGTCGCCATCCCTTCGTAATGTGTCATCGTTGATATCGCTGAGTGCGTCCAAAGGCATGAGGTTCATCTCATGACATTCTAGCATGGGATACACAGTGACGGTCATCGGATATGTCAGCCGTCTTGTATAGAAAATATCGGGTGTGGCTCCTGATTCGTCGTTCTGACGGACATATGCGTATGATACATGGACGGTGCCACTAGTGCTGGAGGGAGCGTATCAAAATCTGCAAATGCCAGTCTGAAATAAACAAACCATTTGACCTTTCCGATGCACGCAACTGATACCACAATTTTTTGACCTGGAATAATCACATCAATCACCTTGTCTGGGTTCCACGAAAATGCTTGTTGATGAATTAGGTCGTATTCCGCTTCGTAAGTCTCAAAAACACCGAGCTGTCCTTCTGCCAATGCTTCTTGTGCAAGGGCCACTGAGGAATCTTCAAATGATAAGGTCAAAAAATTGATTGGTAGAGTGGAAATATTTTCAAGCGTGAGTCGAATGGTAGACCTTGGAACAGAATCAGAAAGAGGGAACATCATCATCTTAAATGACGCACTTCTCGCCGTTATAAAGCATTACTGCCGCGTGCGTTAGAGAAGTCCATCTCAAACGAAGTAACGGCTGCTCTGGGGCAATTACGCACTCCAAAAACTGCGTTTTCAGTTTCGATGACGATGACGAATTGGTAAAACGTTTTCCGCCCTTGTCCCATGGTCGCGAATCAAGTCCTGAATACTTTGTCCGCTCGGTCTCACATATCATCACACTCTGCCTCCGTGACTGGTTCTCCTCGGTTTCTGTGGACGCAGGAAGAAAAAATCTCTTCGGAGCGCCATTGGGAGCATGGACAGTGCAGCCCTTGACAACCAAGACGCCTGGTTCTTTAGCGATTGCAGGCACAGTGATGGTATGGATAGAATTTGCGGGAATTGTGATCGACGAGATGATATTGCATTCGACTTCGACTCCTGACGTACTAGAAGGGATCAGTTGAAGATAAAGGATGCTCGGGATGAAAAATTTGATTACATTAATGACACATTGTGAAGTTCGAGCTCAAACACAAAGGGGTTGCGCAGAGTGATAACAAGCTCAGCAAGTTCATTTTGAACAATGATAATTTTGTCCTGTCACAGAACTCGTTTAGCTGTTCAGGGGAAAGATAAATGCTCTGTTCAACTTACTTGCATGTTGACGGACTTTCGCGGGTTGTGTAAAAACGGGTCTTTGATCAAGCCAGATATAATGCTTATAGTACGGGACGCGTGATTACTTGTGCCTACCAGTGATAACGGCTTCTCAACCGGAATACGGTGTGGAGGAAGACTGGAAGCTCCATTTATCGTCTGCATAAATATCAAAGACAAAAAGTGCTCACGGTAGTACAGCGATACTTTGGACAGGATGTCCAGCCCAGTATTCGATCATCGATACATCACCACGCCGCCGTGTTGTGGCCAGTGCTCTGGAGGCTGTTTGGTATAGATGGCGTTGATCGGTGGTGGCAAGGATAGAATGCATGGTCTTGAGAGCAGATAAAGCGAAGCGAGCCACAGCCAGTTGATCTATGGGGTCTGTAAGATTCAGTTGGTAGCAAGTTTTTTTACTGACCGGGGAGTGCCTCAGCAACCGCAATGGCTTCGCGCACCACTCCTACCTGGAGTTCCGGCCATCCAAACGTATTATTTGGTGGCTCTGCCAATGACGAAGCTTCAAAGGAATTAATACGTGGATCGACATCCCCCTCTCCCTCGGCGTTTGGCGGGGCAACTACATTCACGGACTCCAAATCGACACCAAGAACTTTGCACGCATACATGAGAATTTCGAGTACACTTTGATTGCCTTGCATATTCTCGTTCGGCCGGAAAGCCAGATTCCCGCTGCCTGTAGGAGTATTATGTTCTCCATTCCGGAGGCCAGCAGTACCGACGACTATGCCGGCACTTCCAGCATCCGACCTTCGAAGTTGATAATCTTCATCGCGCCCGCAGACAACCAAGTCCATGATGCAACTAATCATTTCCCGGAGGACGTACGCCTCCTTACGCTTGTATCCCAAACAACTGTAGACACTTGCCATGGACTGCAAGACGACAAGACGCTCTTGAGGACCTAGATGCAGTAGCCAGGGGCCGTGTGCTTGCGAGACGGTGCTGGCGATTTGTGAACGAGTGATGCCGGTTATAGCACTGAGGCGTTCAAGATTAACTAAAGAATTATCAGAGATAACTTTCTGCCAGTAAGACGTAGCACCCGGTTGCAGCATCGATGCAAAGGCCAGTGCTCCCCACCCTTTCGATGACCAAACACAGAATAGCAATGAGGTCTGTCGCAGAATAGCTGACGTGTAGATAAATGATAACAGGGAGTAGTCCTGTATGGTATCTGTTGGGACACCGGCCTTGAGATATGTGGCAACAGCTTGTGAGAGTTGTTCGTTGATTTCCATCCAAGGGTCTTTTGCATCACTGATTGACGCCTGCTGTAAAGACATATAACGCATGCAATCATCGACTGCAGCAGACTTACCAGTCCTTGGCCGGCGGCCCAAGAGTTGAGAACGGAAATCACCGCCAAGCCTTCCATGGCGGACGCTTGCCAAACGGGGTCCAGTCCGGCCTTAAACAAGTTCAGTGCTTCCTGGTACCTTCAAGATTGTTATTCGCAGAATGCGTGGGTAAAGGATGTTCACAGACCAAATCCTGGAATCCTGTGTTCTCCCCGCCAAGAGGAAGAAGTCTCCGTAAACTTTGAAAAGCCTTGCGTGAGAAGAGGTAGTTCCCACTGCGCTGACGCGCTTCTTAACTGGTGGTGGACCCAATGTTGAGTGACGTTGCAGTCCGGCGGTCGACACGCCAAGGGCGGCAGGTCCCGAAAGGTTACGCGCCATCCCGTTGTTTATTGGAGTGGACAGATGGGATGCGAGCTCTGGTTGACTGGAATGAGTGGGAAAGGAGGTCTGAAAGAGGTGCGAGTTGGACTCGAGAGCGAGCGGCATTTCCGCAGCCATAGGCAGGGTTGGGAAGAGAGATGCATTCAGGTACTCGTTCCCCAACGGTGTTTCTAAAACATGGACCTAATGATATGAGATACGGATGTGGTATAAAATGAGCGTCACACACCAAGCGTCCGAATTCAGCCAATATCTGCGAGCACAGATCAGCAAGCAAAGTCCCGATGTACAATTTCTTGTTTCCCATTGCATTTGGGATCATAGCGAGACCAGGAGGGTTTTCTCCGAGGCCCACACTGGGGCTGTCATCATCCTGGAAGGCGAAGCACGTTTTGGCGAGCGGGAATGTCGAGGCATTGGGAGAGATTTCCGCCAGGGTGTTCTCAAAGTGCTCCAAGGCAGACGACGGCGAAAGAGAAGAAGAACAAACAGCGATGCCAATGATGCCCAGATTGAAGTGAGAGGGTCGGAAAAGAGACAACGGGGAGTGGGCATGCGAGTTGGGGTGGGAGGGAAAGGTCAGGTGGATGTAACCACTCTCGAGTGGACTCGGCATGAAACGGGCTGGATTCGCATTCATAAGTGGGATCGGTATTGATGGTTGAGCGCACCTCGTTCGTCTTTGGCATCGCCGGGTATATCACCCATACGTATGGACTCGAACGTACGTATCTCTGCAGCATGCGCATCGAACGTGGCCCTAGGAATGTGGCCGACGGGGAGGAGGAGGATGCGGACATGAGCGAGCGATGCAAAGGCATCAGCGTTCATGGATAAAGCTCAAGTTTCAAGAGAGCTGAGTGTCAACCAAGTTTACACAAACCCCCAACGATGGTGAGTCGCTCAAAGTTGGTCGTACGATCGTCCGTCAGCTGTCGAGATGGCAGACAGCGAGCGACAAGGTGCTCGGAGGCTCAATGCTGCTCGTCGCGGCGCTCGTGTTTGTCTACTACACTACCTGGGCCATTCTCCTCGTCAGTCCTCATCGTCCATTCTGCAACCGACAGCTCATGTCCACAGCCGTTCTTCGACGCATCGAGTCCCATACACGACTACTTTCCCGCTCGTGAATGGGCCGTCCGGTTGCCCGCGTTTTTGCTCGTTGTCGGCCTCTCAGGAATTGGCTGGTTCATCGGGTCTACGATCATGAAGGAGAATGCTAGAAAGGCGCAAAAAGCCAAGCTTCGCGCAGCCTAACTTGGCTCAATAGTAATAATACTCTAATACCTGTGACTTGTCGTAGTTGGTCATCCCTGCAATGCCTCGCACTCGGAAACTCAAGCAGCAGACACTGGTCGCGTTTCTCAGTTCGTCCCCTCCATCTTCACCTTGCAAGCGAATGCGGACGCGCAAGACCTCCAGCCATTCCGATAAAACACTAGACACCGACAGTGATGTCGCTGCGATACGCTTCGAGCCAGCGCTCGTTGACATTAGTGACCAAGACCATTCCCCTCGTCGTCCAAAGAGACGAAAGAGTCTCGCAGGTGCTCATGCCATCCCCGCACGCGCAATCAGTGACGATTCGCTCGAGGAGACGACTGGAGTACCGCGATACCGAAAAGCAAAGAATAAAGCTGTCCTTGACTCCGAGGATGACACCCGTCCTCGCAAACGCAAACTGATCAAGGGTGTAAGACCTCCAACCCCCGAGGAAGACGATGATATAGACATACTCGAGGCAAGAAACCGTGAGCAGTTTGGTTCACGACTTTCACTATTCGCTGATGACACCTCTTCTTAGAAGTGCTCGAGAGCCGTCTACGCTCTCGAGGCAAAATGACTGCGTTTCAGAAGAACCTGGAGAAACTCAAGTGTGAGTGCGGCGCGCAGCTATCTTGCAATGGTTCGACTGACTGCCTCCCTAAAGTGCTTAAAGGCAAGAAACGTGGTGAAATAGTGCTCGAATCGTCTTCGTCAGAGGCGGAGCAATCGGAGAGCTCAGCAGGAGCTCCAATCAAGGGTGCTAAGCCGCATCACAGCGAAGAGTCGGATGCCTCGCATGACGAAACTGACAGTGGCAGCGAAGCAGATGGGGGCTTTATCGTCGATGATCCACATGGTGTTCCCGCGACGCAACTTCCCCTCGCATTCAGTTTGAGCACTCATCAAGACTTGACACACCAATTCAAGATTGTCTGTCAGCTTTTCGTCCATCTAGCTGTACGACCCCTGGTTGACAGGCGTCCGTTTCTCGAACGTGCACTCAAAGGTCTGACTTTTCGACACTCGCTCAGAGTGAATGATTGACCATGTCATCAGAGGAAGAATATCTTTCTGTGCCACTACAAGTAACTCGCCGCAAACTAAGTGGGATGCGCGATTCACTCGTAGCATCATCCGTGTGGAAATCAGAGTTCAAGAAAGCCCTGGAAACATATCCCAGCTTTACCTTGGTCCGACTAGACTTTGCGATACCCCAATGTGATGCCTGCCATCTTGGTGGCAGGTTATCCACATTGCTGGGCCGGTTAAGTGGAAGGCCATACGATGCGTATGATTTCGAGGTATCGTCGCGCAATTCGCCCTCGACAGCTTGCTGATGGAGATGTACAGGATTTATCTGACGAGTCAGATGACAGCTCGGAAGATGATGAAGATGAAGACGGGGACAAGGACAGTGATGGAAATGGAGAACGAGACGTTAGGGAAGAGTTCCACCTCGGTCGATTCTGCGCGGCGCGCACGCAAGTATATCATCGATTCAGTCACTGGGAGGTTTGTCCAATCACGCCGAATTTCATGACAGACTGGTGACGCAACGTAGCATTCACTCTACAAATCCTTGCAGCGAGAAATTACGGAGGCTCAGGACGAGACTCGGGGGTTTGTCAAGGTTGCGTATTTTGGTGGAATCAAGCCTCCGCGCGACCTCCACGATGCGGACAAGGTCATGGAGTGGCTCGATGAGCGTGGCATCATTGACATGGAGTGGCAGAAGGTGCGGGAGATGATGGACAGCGCACGGAATTTAGAGCGACGGGAGATAGACGATGTCGTGTAGCAAAACTTGAATGGCAGTGTTGCATGTCTTACTCGCACTACCAACACAACCCTACAGGGTCCTCCTATCCCTACGCTGCCTACCACCCCGGAACACCTGGCGCATATCAAACTCAGGGTTACGCAGCGGCCTACCAAAGCGCATATGCGTCTGGCGTAACTGGCTATGGCGCTTGGCCGTACCCGTACAGCTACATCCCCCAGCAACAGACACCTCAGGTGGCAAGATCAGCCGTACAGACTCCCGCAACAGCGACAGCGACCCCATCAGCGGTTCCTACTCCAAAACCGACCATCTTCTCCTCTTACACCCCGACCTATGTGCGCGAGACAGCCGCCACTCAAGGTGCAACTGCCGGTGCGACTGGGCGAGGTCGCAAGCATGCCAACTTCAAGGGACTTTTTACGAAAGAACGTCAGTTGGCCCACACTTTTTTCAAGTGTTCCACCTGACCTGATCGTGTGAGTCTCAGTCAAAAGCTTAATGTATGGTTTTGGGGACGACAGGAATCCGGCGACCGACACTGTGAATGTAATGGAAGAGATCCTGGTCGAATTCATTGTCGATGTCGTACGTTCACTCTGTTGATTTGCCAACCATTTCACGACTTTCTCGCGAGACAGTGTCAAACGGCAGGAGGACCACAGCGGAAGAGCCGACTGTCCATAGAAGACCTGCGGCGGGCTTTATCACGACCCGCCGATGCCAAAAAACTTGCTCGAATGGAAGAACTGCTATTCATGCAAGAGGATATCAAACGTGCCCGTGCGCAGTTTGAAGAAACAGACATGAATCACCCAAAAGACTTTTGAGGGTCCCTCCTTTTGTTGCAACACATGGATGTCATAAACCATAACAGTGTTATCTGAGCGGATTCAGACCTTGTAATGTAACTGCAGGTAGGGCAAGGCTTTCGAAACATTAGCATCGAGGGTGCATGAGTCGGGAGCAAATTTTATTCTTCCATGGGATCCCCGTCATTGGCATCAGCAGCGCTCGGGGCTTCTGCATCGCCCGCGTTTTCAGCATCTTGTGTATTCCGTCCTTGGACACCTAATCACTAGACTGAGGGACGGCAAGCTGAGATGTCACGGAGGGACTCACCTCCACTTTGAGCGAGTGGCTTCGCATACTGCGTCAACCAGTCTTCTGACTCCCAGACTAGCAGTACACGATGACTGTTTGCCGACAGGTTCTGGGAAGTAGTAGACTACTTACTCGCTCTGTTTCCGGCAGCCGGTTGTATGGCAGCCTTGATCGGCCTAGCGATGTTTACTTTGAGAACCCTTCCACGGAGTTCGTTGAGGTCCATGTTGTCAATCGCGTCTCGAGCATCTGTGGGAGAAGTGTATGTGACGAACGCAAAGCCACGGTGTTTGGCCTCTGAGCGGGGAATCAGAGCATCGTACGGACGGACTGGAGGCTTGGAGAATACCTGGCTCTGAGGTGGTGTTCGTTGCGGCCGGTGGCAGCTGTACTTCGACGATCTCGCCTGTCGGACGCGCTGGTGAGTCTGTGGTCCCCACAAGGTAGAAATTACCCACCGAACGCAGAGAAACACTCATAAAGGACAGATTCGTCCACGTCGTCGCCTATGCCGCCAACAAAGACGGTCTTTTTACCTTTTGTGCCGTCTTCCATGAGCTGTGGACCAAGCTAAACCGGGCAGCTTTGTCTCAAACATGCCTCCTGAGCCGACTTCAAGGCCGCCTTCGTACAGCTTGTATCCCCATTTCAGACATGCACTCCCGAGCCTTGCTCCTCCCTGATGCGTCTTCCTTGTGGGTATTTTACGCGGTACCAATGCTCACAGGTCCTTGAACTACCTTGTCTCCCCAAAATGCCTTCGTCCGTCGACTGGGAATGCGACTCTGTAGGCTCTTCTTCGTCTTCCTCATCGGATTCGTCCATCGATGAGGACCAATTCAACGCTCGCCTCTCCCCTTACTGGTCAAAGTACCGTGATCTTATTTTGTCCAAGGGCTACCGCCTGGATACTGTGCGGGATGTCAGAGAGCATTATCGACGCCACGCCGAGACGTGTATCGTTGATCTTTCCTGGCATCTTCGCGCACACACCCCATCCAATGACAGTGCTCTGTGCAAGGATCCCGGCCTGGTTTGACACGGCCCTTCTTCCGAGTCATCCTCTTCTAACCCCTACTAGCCAGAGAATCTATTTCGAGCGACCTGCTGCGCGACCAGCAGGAGCTTGATGGTCAAGGCCGTTCATCGGTTGAGTAGAGAGGTCCAAAACGTCCAACACATATCTTCTTCTCACCTGCGACGTGATCCCATGAATCACTGCATACGTGTGTTCACCCTTTTGTGTCGAATAAACTTGTCTTAACGCGCTGAATATAGCCGTCCTCGACATAATCCATGTGCCCACCGATGATATATGTTTCATTGTGATGGAGGAGTGGTCTCCCCATCTACTACCTGAGATACCCTTCAGGCTACGCGACTTTCTATCGACGATCCATCAGTGCATAGAAGTAACTATACCTTTTGATTTTCTTGTACCTTTGTTGCTCACGCTGTTTCTCTTGCAAGCACATCGTTTTTATGCATCGGAATCGCATGGTGCACTTGGACATCTCTCTCTACAATTTCCTCAGCGATTACCGTGGCAGGTGTGCATGCATCGATTACGAGCTCAGCCGGAGAGTCGAGGATCCTCTTTCTCCTGGAACTTATTGGCCAAAAGGGACGGAGGTTCCGCCCGAGCTTGAGCACGGTCAAGCATGCAACCCTTATATGATCGACGTGTGGGCCCTAGCAATCCTCATCCTCAGAGCATGCAAGGTAAACGATGTAGCTGATTTATGAATCTTACAGCATGCTGAGTTCTGTATTAGATCGTCAACCTTTACATCCCTGAACTTTTGTACCTTACAAGGCCAATGCTCAATCGCAATCCAGACGAGCGTCCGCCCGCAGCAGCCGTATTACGAGAGTTTGATCGCCTGGTACTTGTGATGGGGGAGGAACGTCTTAACCAGCCTTGCTGACCCCGTCGTGCATCCATTCTCAACGAATGTAGGGACGTCATGATGTCTCTCCAGTACTACCAGTCGTGGCTGCACCCTCCAGTTTCCTGCGTTTCCGCTCTAGATATCGAGCCCTTGCATCTTGTAAATCTGTCTCATTGTTCCTTTTGGCAACAATCCTCTGTCTTCTTTCCTCCTCGTCTCTCTGCATCTCTGCCTGTTGTCCTTCACGTTCTTCTACCATCTGCTGGTGAATCTCTGCTGTTCTCCTTGCAATAATCTCTCTTCGACTCGCCGCGGTCCCAGCGGCACGGTGAATATGAGCCGCAGTTTTGTCCTCCGATTTTTTGCTGGTCATTTGCAACCCAACGCGACGTGTGTTGGGAGCTGAAAGATTCAACCCGGCGGACAATAATTCTCGTTTGTCGACGATCTGATTATCGTCATTTAATTCGACAGCCTTTCCTTGCTCGCGAGCGAGTCGAGCCAGTTCCAAGTCGGACCTTGGTGTCAAGTCTGGAGGCTTAGTGATGGTCAAGGAAGGACTTTGGGGCCCGATTGGAGCCTTGCGTTCCGTGACAGCGGCGACGGCTTCTTCATGCTTTTGCTCAGATTCCTCTAGTAATTTGCGGTAGAAATGTGCCATCCCGGTCGTCGCTCCCTTCCGCTTTTGCCTTTCGGCCTCTAGCAACACGTTAATTGCACGAAATAACGGTCAGGTGTGAATAGAGACAAACCTTCTCTCTGTCTCTCCTCTTCCTCTGCCCTTCGTACTTCGGCCATCTGGTCTTTGTATGCCTGGGTAACGAAGGCATCCTTGTCCGCGAACTCATCCCCTTCCAGTTCTCGTTCATGTTGGATCATTTTCTCCTCGGCTCTGAGGCGGTCCAACCGACGAGTGGCGGCAGAATTTAACAGACCCTTGATGTATTTAGGCTGACAAGCTACATGAGAACGCTCAAACAAAGCCGAGGGAACGTAAACCCACTTTGCGCTGCTTCGTATCTGCTTCTTTAGCCTCTTTCTGTCTCTGCTTTACTTCCTGCATCCTGTCCCAGACTTCGTCATACTGGTACACCGTGGTGTCGATCTCCATTTCCTGTTCCACGCGCTTCTGCGCTGCCTTTGAAGATGCTACATTGTGGGCCAAACGCGTTTTGTTCATGGAGGCATCTTTGCTACTCGAAGCAACTGGAGCGACGTCTTCATCTTCGTCGTCTAGTGATAAAAATGCTGTTGGTTTTGCGAGAGGGGCAGCACCGAGTGACTTTGCGTTCTTGTTGGAGAGAGAGAAGGAAAGCTTCATGATCTGTGTTATGTAATCAAAGTCCCCATGGCTCAAAATCCATTCGACAGAAGGCGCATAAACGGTCCAGAAGAAAGCTTTCCCCCAGTTTTTGAAACCGGTCAAGATCATTCTACGACTTGGAGTGCGCGACCCAGCCGACAGTCAGCCGACATTCGCTCAATCTGTAGGACGCGCACATAACATGCCTTTTAAGCTGATCCGTTCTCTCAAGTTTTGCAGCCTGGGTTAATCAGCCAAGCGAATGGCTCGGCTTACATCGAGACCGACAAGACGAAACTAGCGTGCGCTGTGTGAGTCCCCGGTGGACACGATCACTATGGTCGGTCTAACCACGGACAGGTATGGCCCAAGACAGTCCAGGTCCATCACTTACAGTGAAAAGGGTAAATTGAACATCGAGGTTAAATTTGCGCCATTCTCTTGCACTCGTCGCCGATCACCGCTTCATGTGAGCGCTGTCGTGTGTTCTGACTTCGATCAGACTGAGCAGAATCCCTATCAAAGGATGGTGAAGACAGATCCCTTGCCGTTGCGATCCATCAATCTATCGCGTCATCCGTCTGCTTGGAGCTATTTCCAAAATCCACCATAGATATATTCATCATGATCGTCGAAAATGACGGGATCGAAGGATGCATAGCATCTGGTGCGATAGCAGCGAGCACAGCACTTGCAGATGCAGGCATCGAGATGTTTGGACTTGTCGCGTCGTGTTCCGCGGTAAGAGTGTCCCGGATGGTTAGCAACCCGAACTTGAGCATTTCCAGGCTGTACTTGGGGACGAAATCCGACTAGATCCTACCGAAGCTGAATCGAACGCATCAGACGGGGTCGTCGTAGTCGCGTGCATGCCTGCGCTCTTTTCCATCACAAATGTTTGGCAATCGGGTCGGACCACCACAGAAGTCACTCTCAGGGCAAGTATCAATCCATCGTCATGCATTCCAGTACCTCACCACCCATTTACCAGTGTATGGAAATGTGCCAGGATCGGTGCATAGATATCCACTCTGTGATTGCCCAATCGCTGTCAAGTATGAACAAATCATCCTAGTTTCATTCATGTCGGGCCCGGCCTGTGTGGCTATATTCCAGATAATTGTGTTACAGGGTAATTCCAAGGTCCGCAAATCCGAGCCAGCGGGATACACACTAAATGATACGATATAGTCAAACCAACAATCTTGAGTAAGAAAGAATGCAGTAAATTGTCAAATAATATAAGTTACTGTTGGTGACAACATCCGTTACAGTATAAATCACGTCCAGGAGTATCAACATTACTCGGCGTTCGCTGCATTTCTCAAGCGATAGTACATGGTCAACTCAGAAGACTGCTTCCAGAAGTATTGTCGCACTGTAGCAAGGGTCATGTCGAGTGAAAGTACCGTGTCATTGCAGAGGATTTCATAGGCTTCCTCTGCTCGTAAGCCAAAGTTATCTGTGCTTGAAGAACCCTGTGTGGACATGTCAACAGAGGTGGGAGATGTAGACCCGCCAGTACTGGACAGCTTCTCTAATTTTTCTCGTACCTAGAATGCGATGAGCTGAGGTCGAGTCTCGAATATGGTTACGTACATGATGAGTCAATTTCCGTACTCGAAGAAATTTGCTCGCAGTCAGCTTCGATTGAGCGCTGAAGATATTTTAGTCAAACATCAGACATGGTCGGCAGCGGCTTCACATACACATTCAAGAGTTCGGGTAATTGTTCACCATCAGGCTCTGGGTTCGGCCAAGGTAGTAGAACAAAGCTAATTTTACTCGCATGTGGAACAACAGCCTTGTTAAGCAGGAGGTATTCAAGCAACCAAAGTGGCATGCTTTCTTCGAGGGCATATACATCAGCCCAAGTGGTCGAGACACTGCCTCGATACACAGTTTTCCAGCCGGGATATGATTCGTCTGACATCATCACCATCATGTTGGGTGGAAGTGACAGAGTCGGAGCCTCACTAGATGAGGGTGGAGATAGGGGAGTTGACAGTAGCAGTTGAGCGGGTGTTCTTGCAGAGCTAGGTTCGTTGTCCTGTAATACGTCGGGCGGGAATCAAAGGAATAAATCCAAATGAACTGCACCTCAGGAAGGGTCAGAGTGTCCATAGTACTCCCAGCATTGCTGGTGATCGGGGAACTTGGAACAATGTCATTTGTTGTTCTTCGACCAGGTCCCTTTCCGAGGGTTTTGAGACGACCCATTAAGCCACCGCCAGGCGTAATTGGGGTAACGGGTCCAGAGGAATCACCAATATAACGCGGTGGGCTTCCAGGACCTCCCCAGCCAGAAAAGTCGCCGCCATCTGATAGAGCAGTACTTGCCGTTGAGGGTCGGCGGGCACGAGCAGAAAGAGATTCAGGCTCGCGGGTCGCGCTGGGTGGTGGTATATCGAGTCCATGAGTTCGAATTGGACGGGGGGTGAGTGGTTTATCGGACGAAGGTGGCTGGGAGGTGCTACTCCTTGGTTTAGCAGTTTTCAAGGGTATCATTGGAGTCAGTAAGGGAGAAGGTTTAGCGATTGAAGGTACAGCAGGAAGAATTGCTGGCAATGCGCTTGCGGAGGTGACAATAGCTGTACATGTCGGCAGGCGCGAAAAAGACCTCGATATTTCGAGAGGTGAAAGGGGCCCAGATGGGTTATTGCCGTTGAGGTCTGGACTCGTCCCTCCGAAACTGAGGTGAGTGATGTTGTGACTTGACTCTGAGCCATGGACGTCGCGTTTTCGCCTAATGCGCTGCTCCTGCCGCACGAAACCTAGGAACAAATTGCGGAGAACCCATTTCCCAATGTTAACTTTTGACGATGTATTAGCATGAACTTCTCAAGATTGCTCCATGAACGCACTTCTGAGCTCGTCATTGAAACGTGTGTCGGGATCGAAGCCTGCTTCGTCGGCGTAAATTTCTGCCTCGAAGCATCGCTCATTAATGTGAACTGCAAGAACTCCAGTCTTCGTGTCCACGGACGACCAGGCAGATACGATGGCCTCTCCTTCGACACGTTCTCTGACTGCCTCAAGAGCCTCTCGAGGGCTCCATTCTTTATCACCAATTGCGCTGCTATGCCCTCTGCTACGAGCGCTGCCATCCAAGCTGCCACGGAGGCTTGCAGCTTGGACATCCTCTTTCATATACCAACCGCAACAAACTCCACGGACGATATCCCATACAGCAACTTCGCCCATTGTGTCGACCGTCAGGGCATGCATGCGGTCATTTAACAATACTGCTCGCACGAGGCCACGAGAACCTGGTATTATCATATCCGGGTTGGAATTGAATGGGGTGGCTTCCGAGGCAAGTTCACTTAGTTCCTGAGTTGTGTAGTTTGTGCGGGTTTCATGGGCAAGATCTTGGTCGATGTTCGCCATTGAGACGCGGCTTCTCACATCTCGCTGAGTGTTCGATGACGGCATGAGCGTGGCGGAATGCTGAAAAGCAGCATTGAAGGGTGACCGCCCACCTGGAACGGACACGACAGAAGCTGCGGAGTACAGCGTTGCTACCTCAGCATCGCGCCCCCGAGACATGAATAATGTCGGTGAAAACGAGCTGTTCGGATAGGCAAGTCGGATAAGGGAAGAATGTGGAACCTCTGGATACGAAGGAAGTTCGTCATCTCTGTGACCTTGAACATCGCGTGAGTAGTTGCACACTAAACAACCTATGAAATCACCTTGATGCGTCGAAGGTGGAGTTGACCAGTGTGGCTCCATTCCAGTCGAGATGCCTTGAGTATCTGAAAATAGGTCTTTATCATCCCCCATATCGTGCTTCACCAGTCGCTTGGGAACTCTCCATCGACTGATTTTGGAGCTCCCCGACGCGGTCCAAAGTAATCTGTCGTCGACGGTAGCGATCTTGTTTATTCCCTCTCCGCCTTCCTCATTCGATTCTCGTGCAAGCGCGATGCATACGCCATCTGCAAGCTCCGGAGAGTCCTCGACGTCCACTTTGCATACGATCCCGGATTTGTCTCCCGAATAAAATTCCTTTAGGGATGAATGAGTGGAATATAAGGACCATACAGAATCCGTATGATACGTGAATGTATGCAGGCAGCGTTGCGAGGATAGGGACCAGAGCTTGATAGAGGCTATGGAATTATTAGGTCAAGTTGTTGCACATAGTGGACTTGCTCACCATCTGTAGAACCTGTAAGAAGCTGGAAAAGGGGTGTTAGAATGTGCGTAAAATGAAATCGACCCACGACCATACATATCTAGCATCATCAGAGATCAATATCGCCCGTATGTTATCGGTGTGACCGACAAGCTTCCCGGTTCGCTTGCCAGAACGAGGATCCCACATTCGTACCACACGCTCCGGGGAGCCACTGGCGATGGCATGTCCATATGGATCCGCTGCAATAGCATATATTGACGCTTTGGGTGCAGTCGCGTCAGGGGGATTGAGGGTTAGTAGAGATTGCGGCGTCGGGGAAGATAAGGTGAGATCCCATAGCTTGATTGAGCGATCAAATGAGCCTGAAACGATCCAGTTTGACTCGCGACTGAATAGTTGGTGAGAAGTTAGTTTTGATTGTTTGGAAATGAATTACCAGAAAGCAAGACAGCGGACATAATCTGCGTGCGTGCCAATGATTGCTGGGTCCGTCGAAGGGTTCGCGTGTGGATTCCATGCTTTGACGGTACCATCCGAAGAGGCGGAGATTACTACACTACACTGTCAGCATAGCGAACGTGTGAGGGCAGGAGGACCGACCAGTCTGATTGTAGTTGCAGAGAAGAATATCGTTGATCCAATCTGTATGCATTTGTGCACACTGTCGAAACTGTGCATCCTGGGTGGTATGTTGGTTCTGGACGTGAGGGGGATGTAGACTCGTTTTACCTTGTTGAAATTGGGTGTTTCGGGATCAAGTTCCCACTGACGTTCATATGGGATGTCGTCATGGACGCTGCTCCTCCGCTTTCTGCCGCCGCTTTCTTTCACATCCCCGAGTATATCCCCATCGCGTTGTTCCCCCTCCTCCGCCTCCTCTGGCAGAGAATCGTCTGCCATTCCTGTTAACGACTCCCATCGAGTGACAGAACCGCGGCGCGAGCAAGGGTCTCTTCTCGGCCTGAATGGGAGTCCGAGGTCCCAGGAAATGACCTGGCCATCTCGACTGCCGGTGTAGAGTATGCCTTGCGGTGACGAGTAGCCTTGGAGCTGGGTCGTGGAGTCGAGTGCGAGGGAGGTGACACCGAGGCGATGTCTGTGCTGGGTACAGCTTGGTGGGACCTGGGATTGGTGGTGTGCGGGGAAAAGGAGGGGCCGCGGTGAGCCATGGCGAGGATAGGCGAGGGGGGGCAGCTTGAGGCGAGGCACGTAGTCGGTTGGGGGGGGAACCACGTAGGACACCCGACGCTTTGGAGGGGGCATACTAATACTGGTCCAAGTGTAATTGCGTAAGCAGACAAGGTCCTCCGCAAACCATGTTCCAACGCGATCCACGCGCAGGCGCTTTCTTGGGCGGCGACCGCGTAACTGGTCAGGACATCCGCGATCAGAATGGTAAGGCGTCCCTCATCACTACCCGTGCGGTGTGCTCACCGTGGGCCAGTCACCGCAGCGCTCTCGATCGCCAACATCGTAAAGAGCTCCTTGGGCCCCCTTGGACTCGACAAAATGCTCGTCGACAACATCGGTGTAAGCACATCGTATCGCCCCGTGTCCGAATGCTCACCCCGTGCAGGAGGTGACAATCTCCAACGATGGCGCTACCATTCTCTCCCTTTTGTCCGTGGAGCATCCAGCCGGAAAGATCTTTGTCGATCTCGCACAGAAACAGGATAAGGAGGTTGGCGATGGAACCACCTCCGTGGTCATCGTCGCGGCCGAGCTACTTCGTCGCGCCAACGAACTCGTCAAGGCCAAAATTCACCCAACGACCATCATCACGGGTTACAGGCTCGCCTGTAAAGAAGCCGTAAGGTTTATGCAAGACAATCTCAGCATCAAAGTCGATGCCCTGGGTCGCGAGGCACTAATCAACGCCGCCAAAACCAGCATGGCCAGCAAGATAATCGGCAAGTGCGTGGCATGTCCTGCGCCCGTTTATACCGCGTCTGATTTGCTTTCAAGCGACGACGATCTTTTTGCTCCCATGGCCGTTGATGCAATGCTCGCCGTCAGGTCAATCAATCTCCGAGGGGACATCAAGTACCCAGTCAAAGCCGTGAACGTATTAAAAGCACATGGTAAAAGTGCAAGGGAGTCCCTGTTTGTTCAAGGTTATGCATTAAATTGCACAGTCGCTAGTCAAGGTTTGGTCTCTGATCACCTTATTTTGCTCATCGGGTAACAGCTCCACTTAGCTATGAAAAAACGCATCACTTATGCAAAGATCGCCTGTCTCGACATCAACCTTCAAAAGGCGCGGATGCAACTAGGCGTCCAAATCCTAGTCGATGACCCGGACCAATTAGAACAAATCCGTAAACGGTATGTCCGTGCGTTCTTGGCAATGCCATCCTGATAACTGTGATAGTGAGGCTGAAATAACCATTGAACGTATTCGAAAAATTATCGCTGCTGGAGCTAACGTCGTTCTTACTACCAAGGGTATCGACGATCTCTGCTTAAAGGAATTCGTAGAGGCTGGGGCGATGGCCGTTCGTCGCTGCCGCAAGGAGGATCTCAGGCGCATCGCAAAGGCCACAGGAGGAACCCTCATTTCAAGTCTTGCGGATCTAGAAGGAAACGAGACTTACGAATCTAGCTACTTGGGCATAGCAGACGAAGTCATACAGGAACGCATCTCCGACGACGAGCTCATTCTCATCAAGGGTACAAAAGTTGTCAACTCCGCATCCATTGTTTTACGTGGTGCAAATGATTATATGCTAGACGAGATGGAGCGGGCGTTGCACGACACGCTGTCCATCATCAAACGAACCCTTGAGAGCGGGTCAGTTGTTCCGGGTGGAGGTGCGGTTGAATCCGCTCTCAGCATTTATCTGGAGAACTTTGCCACGACGCTTGTCGGTTGTGTTTTTCTATCTTAAAAAGAGCCTGTGATTTACTGAATATGTCCTAGGGCTCACGGGAGCAGTTGGCTATCGCAGAATTCGCTGCTGCCTTGTTATCAATTCCGAAGCAGCTCGCGGTGAATGCAGCAAAAGACTCAACCGAGCTTGTCGCGAAGCTCCGATCATACCACAATGCAGCTCAAAGTGCTCCCGCCGGTGATCCAAAAAAAGTACTTTTACGATACGGGCTCGATCTCATGAATGGTGACGTCCGGGACAACGTTTCCGCGGGTGTTTTGGAGCCTACGTTGAGCAAAGTCAGAAGCTTGAAGTCTGCATATGAGGCAGCCATCTCTCTACTGCGAATTGATGACGCGATTCAATGCATACCTGGTAAGGATCTGCAAATGGCTCGAGGACTTCCGTTTCACTGATATGTACCTGGAAGAACCGAAACCGGAGACAGACGGGCATGGGCACTGACGATGTAGACAGCAATGTACATTCTCATGTTTTCTTTTTCTTTCGTAGTACATTTGACTTGTCCTTTGAGAGTCACGTGATGTGTGAATGCAGACCCGTTGTGTTTTCAAAGTTTGAACGTTTAACACGCGTCGACGAAGCTGCGTTGTGAGTGGTCCATTTCGAAATCTCTGTCCTCGTTGGCCCATCTTTTTCCAGTCTCTTACGGGTGCTCGTCCTTGAACGTTCATACCAACTCCTGCAGATATCTTAAGCCTTTAGGCTGATGCTATGCAACAGGAAGGCTTCAAAGCCGCTGTCTCCTCGGCCATACCTTCCCCACACATCGGGCAGCGTTTCCGGTCGCTGATATGGTCATGTCTTGACTATGATCTCGTCCAGTCTGCTGTGTTTTACGCGGAACGATATCACGTTATGGACGAACGCGACCACGATGCACGTCATCTCTACGCGACCGCCCTCCTCCGCGCCCGACAGCCGCATTCTGCGCTATATGTAGTGAGTGG
>JBBPRT010000036.1:0-39398 GCA_038093175.1 Boletus hoseneyae
GGGTCGGGGTCAGTGCCTGGGACACCGATGGCACAGGGTGCACCGCCGCCGCCGCCTCCACCCGAGTCTGCGAAAAAGCAGGATTGAGGTGGTGGTCTCTTTTGTATGTTGAGCAAGGTGTGATGCAAAATCATTTTGTCTTGTGTCCATGTTTGTGCACTTGGAACGCGACCATTCAGAATTGCAAAGATCATCGTGACCACTGCTCCTCATCACCATCGGCGTGCTGAGGGACACTGCACAGGACTGGCATCGTAATTTCCACTTCTCAAAGGGCCGGTAGGGTTACCGGTTTCAATTTAGCTCCAACTTTTGATAGGTTACGGTGCACGAAATCTGCAGTGATTTCGCGTATCCATCTCCCTATGTTCGTCACTCGATTCTCGGTAACTCACTGTCTTTGGAGTAACTGAACTGGTGAGGCTAGGTCCGGACTCCGTTGCTTTCAGGATTAATGCCAAATATGGCATCAAAAGTTCAATTCCTCCCCTAATTTGGCATCACCATCTTGTCTGCTACCGTTACTCGAGTGTGTTGTCTTTTTATTGATCACAAGGAAAAGGTTCTCTGACGCCTCTTCATAGTGGAGTTGCCTTCCGAGTCCTATGTCCAGGACTTGAAGGAGAAAGTTGAGGAAATGTATCCCCACCAACTTCAAGTTGCTGATGCTGCGATGCGTGGCGGTTACACCGTTTTAGACCTCTCGAGAATCTCAGGCCCGAAAGCGCTTTAAAGGGGTTCGTTGAGGAAATCATCCACCACCTCAGGCTTTCGGAAGAAGAGTCACGTTCCATCACGGACGACTTCAGAATTCAGGTGGGCCTACAAGGATGTCATACAAGCTTTTGAGGTGCCGGATATGGCGGGCCGCTACCCCTCCCATCTCCGCTTTCGATTTCAATATCACAAATGTCGTTGTTTAAGAAGCAGTGCCTACTTCGTCTGTATTAGGAGGTATGGATCTGTCATGATATAGAAGCAAGGGTGGTCTTGTGATCTTGAAGGTCTGATTTGAGGGGTGTGAGCTGTGCCATCAATACATCCAGGTTTGACGCAGGCCGACATAAACAAGCGTTCACGCTGGAGGCAATATTTTTAGTTTCTACGCTTCATCGGCGATGCCTATTTCCGCATGAGAAGAAAAGTTGACGTGAAACTCGAACCCACGATTCTTCGATCGCCATGGAGTACTGTAGAGGATTGATGGTGGTCGTGTGTGATTAGACCTGCGTGAGCTGCGACCTATCACCATGCGTTACTGCCGACTTCCCGAACCAAGCTTTCCAGATCAGCCTGGGGACCGTCGTTCTGCACTGGCAAGTGATCTTCCAAACGAGTCTGCTGACCTGACATGTCGGACAGAACGTGTGCCAGTTTTTCGGGCTGTACCTTTTGTAGACCTTGTGGGAAATCGATATCAAGCTGTACTCACAGGATTGCACCCAACGGCCATGAGCACACTCATCGGTGAGCAGCTAGAACTTTCCAAGCATTTCAGCCTTGAATCGCCCACGAGTGGGATCGACCCCAACGGGCCCGCCGTCACTGAGCCTGCGGCCGGGCCTGAAAGGATAGAGGTGATGTTAACTACATCCCGTAGAGAGCTTTGGGCATTCTATCTCTACTATGTTGTATGTTCTCCTCGGACCATATTCAAGCAATCCGGGCCTAACTGACGGGACTCTAGGGAAACAACGGTTTGTCCGGCTTCAACTTTGGTCCCTCTCAGTTCCAGAACTTGCTTTATCTCGCTGGTTATGACCCGGCATTCCCTCCGTATTCTGCTTCGTGCGGGACTGGCACTGGTTGCGTGCTCCCATACCTCGGACGCATCAGAGACAGTTCGTATTGCAGAATGAACACTGTCCACTGTCGCCAGGAGCTCACCGTTGACCATTCTGCAGTTAACTCTATTGTTCTCCTCACGAATGGCATCAGTTTCGCCATTCAAGCAGTCTTGCTACTCTTCATTGGGGCATGGGCTGACTATGGCCAATGGAGGTGAACTACATACCTCATTGTCAGAATTGATATCTGACGTGGCCCGAGGCCCAATATCACCATCATATTTACGTTAGTTGCAGTTGCAGTCTCATTTGCATGGCTCGGTGTCGAAGACCCTTCCAAATGGCAGGCAGGCGTTGTTCTCTATGTTTTGGGCTGTGAGTTTGTTCTAAATTTGACGACAGCATGGCTAACTGCTTACGCAACGACCACTAGTGATCACATACCAGGTATGTATGCTTAAGGACGCATTTGTGCTTTCGTCTGATGTTATAGCAGGGTGCCCTCACATTTTGGACAGCAGCGTTTCCGGGTCTTGCTCGTCATCTTCCTGAAGTTCAAGAGTCAGCCAAAGAGGTCCAACAGAAAACTAAAAGGTTGGTCCACAAGAATATGATATTCATCGCCTTACCCTCTTTTCTAGTGCAGATGAACATGCTGCTTTTGAATCCCTATCCAGGAATAGAGTTTCAAATATGTCGTTCACTATCTCTTCTGTTGGTGAAGTTGTTATTCTCGTGATCATGGTGGGTATTCTTGAAGGGATAAAGGCTGGGGAGAGTACAGAGAACAATACAAAGGCATTTAGTGTGCTAATAGCATTCTCGGGTGCAGTCTGGTGTAAGTCATTATCATTTATTTCAACCCCTGGGCTAATGGTGTTGTATTCATATCAGTGGCTTGTGCTTTGCCTTGGTTCTTCCTTGAGAAACACAGGCCTGGATTGTCACTTCCACCAGGAAGCTCCCTTTTGACAATTGGATTTTGGCAGACATATGTAGCCATTCAGGAATGCATGAAGCTCAAACAGACTTTTCTATATCTCATTTTCTACTTTCTTATGTAAGTTTCATTTTTTCAGGACATGTCTTTGGATTTGTAAACTGAGTTAAATGCTCTCTTAGGGGAGATGTGCTCAATACCACTGTGTATGTTTCAAGCATTTGGGAGATGAACCTCATTGACTTATGTTTGTACAGGACTGTTATTGGCACTCTGCAAAACAGGTATGTAAGAATGGTATTTGGTATTTTGTTGCTTCTAAGAAACAGCAAGTATTGTCACATATTCCACTCTTCAGCTGACATTGCTATTGACTGTTGGTATTGTCACTCAAGCACTTGGAATCTAGTAAGTCACAATATATTTCCAATGACAACCCATGTTAATATATCTGAACACTATTTTTTTCAGTGGATTTTGGTTGGTTCAAAAAAAGTACAAGATATCAACTAAGCAGGTAAGTCAGATACTCAATGTTTTATAGCATTTCTATAAAGTTTATTTTAGATGCTTTCTTTCAATGTTTTTTGGATATTGGTTTGTTACAGCAGTTGTATCCATTCTAAATTTTCTCTAATCATGTTCAGGTCCTCACTGTGTGGGGTCTAATAGGAGTGCATACCAATAACTTTGGATTCAAGCATGTTTGGGAAATATGGTAAGAGACCCATTGAATATTTACAATACTTGAAGTTTAAGTTTATTCAATGTTTGTATACAGGCTATATCAGGTGTTTTATGGTCTCATGGTTTGCCCATGGTATGCATATAGCCAGACCATGATCAGTGAAGTCTCTCCTCTTTCTCAAATGTATGTCCTTTATATGAAATCCCTTCACTTTCATAATTCTGTATGGGATTTTTTTTAGGTTTCTTTTCTTTGCACTTTTCTCAGTGGTGTGTTATCTTGAACTTTTACTGGGTACTCTCTAAGGTTTTACTTTGAATATAGGTTGGGAAAACATCTGCATTCATTGGTCCATTTGTATCATCTGCTATTATCACAGCTTCAGGAAACAACAACAACATGCCCTTTGCTTTCCTTTTTGGCTTGTATGTCCCAATTTTATATTCTGGATCAACATTATACTAATGGACTGCAGAGGAACATTCAGTACAATTTTCTTGTACATGGTGGATGTCAAGAAAAGCAGAGTAGAATGTGAGGAATTTGTAAAGGCAGAGGCAAGACAGAATGCATTTGGAGAATAATTGTACTGGGAAGGAAGTAAGATTTTTTGAACCAATCTCTGCTCCTCCTGATGATATCAACTGGTAGCTGGGAGTATTATTGCATTGAAGATGTTTACATATGTGTCCAATCTTATGCTTGTTTGATCATTTCTACTCCTTATGACCACCTTTCAACATGCAAAACAAGAAGCAAACACTGGCAGATATAAATTAGAATGTCAGTCAGCTTCAAAATATGTATTTTTGACAAGAGGTTTGAGCATATGTGCTTCACAGTGCTTGCCAGTGGTGACACACTGGCAGTGACACTCTCCGAGCCGACATGGCCACTGAGTAACCCATACTTAGTATGCCCGTACTTCAAGTCAGAACTCTCTAATGAGCCGTGCTGACACGCTGCAGCAATAGTACAATCACTGCCAATCTGGATTAGTCCGTACCATAGTGGCGTCGCTCAGGTGCATGCTGACAGTTGGCGGCATTTTGACTCATTTAGGCCCATCGTCATAGGTTTTTTTTTCCGACCCTGTGAGACACTATGTTCGGACAACATCGCAGGCCCAGGCCTCCCACTGGCACTACTGTACTTCTTCTCGCACTTGCATACCTAGGCTTCGGATCCGCCTCCAATGAAACAATTTTACAAGTAGCCTCGTCCCTCGACATCATCCTGACTAGTGGAACATTCCGTGGTGTTGCCAACCCAAATGGAACTGACGCTTGGCTTGGGATACCTTTCGCTCAACCTCCCGTTGGACCACTGCGGTTCAAAGCGCCTCTGCCGATAACCCAGCCATTGCACACCATTCAAGATGCTTCACAATTTGGGGATGCCTGTCCTCAGCCTCCATCATCATTCCTTGGTGCCAACATGAGCGAAAACTGCCTGTTTTTGAATGTATGTTTCGTGGCTCTTCAACTCGGAAACGTCTTGTACTGAAGGAGCTATGAATATGTCGTAGGTATGGCGGCCAACAGGAACTTCCGCAGCTGCCCAACTTCCCGTGATGGTTTGGTTCTATGTATGTCTTTTCTTAAATTTACCAGAATTTCCTAATGCATTGGGAGTAGGGAGGAGCATATACTGTGAAGTCAGTCTTTACTAGTAATTTCCTCGGTCATGTTTTCACCAATGAGTTCTGTAAACAGTGCGGCTTCCAATCCCGCGTACAATCCTACTAGTGAGTTGATTCTTTGCATTCAGCGGTCTGGCTCCATTATCTGCTTCTAGGGATAATTAACCAGAGTGTGACGATTGGGAAACCAATCATCTTCGTTTCTATGTGCGTTCAACAAGGCGACACTCTCCCGTTGACCCTGATGTACGCATTCACGCAGGAATTGCCGGTCGAACACTTTTGGTTTCGTGAGACGTCTAGGATATGAGCGCCGTGACGCAGAAGACTGACGATTAATGATCAACAGTTGGCGAGTGCCGATGTTCCCCCCGAGGATCTCAATGCCGGCCTTCAGGACCAGAAAGCAGCCCTCGTGTTCATACAAGAAAACATCGCGCGCCTTGGTGGTGATCCATCCGGGGTACTGTCCACCTTGTTCTTCCATCTGCGTGTACTGAACGCTCGATCAAGGTCACGATCTGGGGTCAGGTAGTAGCTAATTTTCACTCCTGACTCCGTACACACCTGATGATGATACCCCCCAGTCTGCTGGTGGTGGTAGTGTCGAAGCGCAGATGTTGTATGCGACCTACTCGGAACCCACCTTGTTTCGTGCTGCGATCGCAGATTCGTCTACTGGACCTTTGTAAGTCGATGTGAACGAGATCACGGTCATCTCCTTATTTGACCAATCCTCACTGTTAGCAAAAACGCGCCGCATGCCTGGCAGTACGATAAACCAGGGATGCCGTATGCCCGTTTATTGGCTGCAACGGGGTGTTCAGCGGGACCTGATTCAGTCCAATGTTTACAGCAAGTTCCATACGAGGTACAGTTCTTTCCGCGTTTGTGGAAGAGTGATCATCATCATCATTAACCGGTTCTGGAAGACGCTCTTGAATATCAGCAACGCGATGATCGACGCTACCCTCAATGGTCAATTGTGGGAACCTGCGATTGGCCCCGCCGGTAGTTTTGGGACGGAAAGACCCTCGGAGAGGATTCTCAGTGGAAACTACCTTCATGTACCCTACCTTGCGGGAACCAACGTACGTTCCCACTCGGTAACACCGATCGGAAGGGATATTTCTAACAGGACATGCCACCCCCATGTAGCTAAACGACGGCACGCTCTTCTGCCAGACACTATACAACTTGAGCTTGTCTCCCTCTGAACAGACGTCCGCCTTCAACGATTGGATGTACAAGCTGGTCGTGGACAACTCGACGCTGACATCTACCGTCACGGCTGGCATCGACAACGTTTATCCCGTCAACGACAGCACATATGGTGGGCCTTGGCATACCGGCGACATGCTTTACGACAGGGCGGAATCGTGGTATACGGACGATATGTATCTCGCACCGAGACGTTTCTTGTTCGAGCATGGCGCGTCGCTCCAACCGATGTGGGGTTATTATTTCACCGAGTTTATCCCAGGAACGTGGCCCGCTCTCGGTGGTGCGTCTATTGCATTTATAGAACCGAATGTGGGTGGATTCACTGAACAAACTAAAATTAAACGACAGTATACCACGCGTCCGAACTCTCTTTCCTGTTTGGCCCAGTTCCTGACATCATGGAAAACGATTTCGCAAATCAGATGACGGAGTACTGGATCAATTTTGTCTATGATATGAATCCTGGTTGTATGTTCATTTGTTTCTCATCCTGGCCCGTCCTCAGTTCGTGTGTCAGCGAGTTGGCCCCCGTACGACACGTCTTCTAGATATATCATGCAGTTGATGCGGAACAATATCACACTCATTCCAGATAGTAAGTTGTCTTGTCCGTTTCCTATCCTTGCGAACAAGTGGAGGATTGAATCGTCGTGATTGTGTAGATTTCAGCACCGCCAGGACAAACTACCTCAACTCACCTTCTGTCCTTGCCGCGTTCGAGAAATGATCACGCTATGGATTCATCGGTCAAGTGTTTGATGTCTTACAGTCGTTCAGGGACTGTTGTTTGATATGCTTCTTTGATCTGATGTCTCTGTTATCATCTCTGGCAGTTGTGCATGTATATTGCAAACGATCACATTGGTCACTACTATCTGGTGTCAGCTCTTCAGCTTCCGGGTCGGCCAAAGTTTGAGACGAGGCTTGGGAGTTCCTCCAAGCATTCCAAGATTGTCTGGGTAACCAAAGCCTCCGTTTGTCAGTTGATCTTGCACAGCTTGCAGTAGTTGGACATATGGAAATACGAAAAGAAGCGGTGTTGAGGAAGACGCAGATGGAAGACATCACCATCACCATCAACACCACCACCACCACCACCACTATCACCATCATCACAATGACGATGACAGGGGGAGTAGAAGAGTCACGTGTCAACCATGGGCGAGAGTCCAAAAGGGGGGCGGTGACAACCTGGCACGTTATCCAGATCCGAATCATTCGGGTGCACAGGCCGGGCATGTTTCTACCTGATGAATCCAGAGCCATCGGTGCGCAGCTATGACAAATATAGGAAGCTCTGTCCTGTCTGACTATGCCCAGATGGTGATCTATCCAGGAGAGCGGTGTTTCCACAAGGATGTGCGTTGGGCACGGAATACCCGTTGCATCCGCATCATATCACCAAGGACGACAAGACAAGCTACCGTTGTTAAGAATCTGCGGGAGCCCAGGAAGCAGCAGGGGACGCGACTCTTCTGGCATGTTACATCCCGACCAGGTCGCTTCGAAGACGTTTCTATGCAGGGTGACTCATGCGATGTCTTGGCCTCGCTGCGCAGTCTCGTCTTGCCATGCGCCGGATAATGTTCCAGCCACGAAAGAGGTGCCCTCCCGAATAAGTCTGGGCGGGCTTTGAACGGAAGCTCAACAGGCGAAATGAGAGGACACGTGTCGAGGATGTGCCCGTGCCAAGTTGCTCGGTTCAGCTTGCCAAGCGATCTCTCCGACATCCTCGGCCGAGCGAAATCTTGCAGCCAATGGATGGAGAGATGGAGAGGATTCTGGTGGTGCATGGACTGACGACCCCTCGGGCTCTCTTCGATATGGCGCAGGAGGAGGTCCGAGGTGCAACGCACACCCGCTTTCCGAGTCCATTGTGATGCATCCCGTGTATGCATCGGCACCCGAGTTGGTCCGAATCAAGGGCGGTTTGGTGCACCCCATCGCGTGGTGACACCCGGCGATGAACAACTGTGGCGCAGCATGCCTTGTAACCTAGTCTGGTGACAACGTTCAAAATCCGAGTCGTGAGGCCGGAACATACAGGACTGCCTTTCTGTCTCTTCTCCTTGGCAGGTCTGGAAAAGAACTTGAAGTTGAGAATCATGCAATGGGATTGGTTGTTTGTAGTTCCGAGCAGCCTGCGCTTTCAATTCCTACCAAAGAAGTACCCACAGCTATCGGTTCGACTCGGATTCGACTCGGAGATAGCAGTAAAACAATGTCGAGGATAGTCAGATCTCGGCTCGGAGCGAGTCGGATCCCTAAGCAACTGGTGAACGTTGGACCGTCATCAGCGAAAAATGGTGAAGGTCTCCCGGGCCATTGGCAATGAAGCAAAGACAAACCTAGGAGCTATTTATTGCTCGGAGATTTGGCCAAAACCGGAGATTGCGGTCACGGTAAGTTCTGGGTCACGTCCGCACAATAATATGATTATAGAATGTCGAAAACTTGCAGTGGGACATGCTGAAAAGAACGTCACGATGCACGCACTCATTATTAGGGAAGATCATAAAATGGAACATATGGAATAAATGGAATAAACAAGAAGACTGAGCGTAGGATAGTGGTACATGCTATGCGAGATCTTAAGTACATTTTTGATTCGTCGACCGCCACCATCATCACCACCAACGATTACGACAACAACGAGAGAAAAAGTGACAAGTCACCGGACCATGGCTTGCGCGGGACCCGAAACCCTGCGACCGGAATCAGTCTGAGGGTGGGCAGGCGGAGGTCGTTTCCACGCAGGATGACTTCTCGCCCTCGGTTCGCAGCTATGACAGACATAGGAAGGCGATCCGCCACGAATCACTCTCGTCTTGCCATGCCTGCATTATCGTTCAGCACCCACATACGACTTGATTCAAACGAAGGCGAGGCGTTTTGGGAACGTGGATGGGGTATGGTAAGCGATGCGTACCCGTGTTTACACGTCAACCAGCAATAGTTGCACATCTCCGGATGTTCGCTGCTAAATACACAGCGGCGTGAATAACAGTCTTGCGCGGTGTCCATGTAGATAAGGCACTGCGGTATTGGTTCGTCAGTCGAGATGCGAAGTGTAGGATAAGAGACGACCGACCTCGTCTGATCCCGCTTTCTCGTTGTCGCGCAGGGACGTATCATGGAAGAGTGGTTCGCGCTGACGACATTTGGAACAGGTGCGGACGGGGACGACAAAGTTGCACATTGCTGTCATACGATGAGCACGTATTTGAGCAAACGAATGAACTGGGGAGGTACACACCTGATGAAAAGTTACCTAACGGACGCTTGGCTTTTTCCGACTCTACTTATCCACCGCCAGGTATCGCAGAACAGGACAGATCGAGTAAGTCTTGGGGGGCCACGAGTGAAAGGTAGCCAAGGGCAATTTATATCCGATCGGGCTATGGCAGTTTTTATGGTGAATCAGAATCGTGCCGGAAGATCTGCGTCGTCTTTACATAGGAGGTTCTTGCCATGCACAGCACTTTTGCTTTCTTGGCCAAATGCGAATAGTGGGCCCAACTACGACGGCCATGAGTAATTGTGCACCGGATTTGGATTTTAGCACGGGAGCGGTGTTTCCCGGCGTGGACCCAATCTAAATGAGTTAGGTTGTGTGGAATGAATCGTCATTGGATCCGGGTGGGCCAGGTGGCCGTGTGGAAGCGGTTCAGATATATGAATCTCCTGTAATGCTGCGACCCTCTTGCTCGCAACTATCATGTTTGTCTCGGAAGTCCGTCCCCATTGTGGAGCTGGGTGGAGGGCGCAACTGGACTCAATTGGCATATGAGCCGGACGCAGCAAAATTGGTTGTCTTGGCCCGTTAGCCGGTCAATGCGAACGGGGGCAGTGTACCCACGTTTCGGTTCCTCGATGGTGACCTGGTGAGAACGCTGTTCTACGATTTCGCTCGTGTTCGGGGAATGTCACTTTTTGACATCGTCCTGATTCAGAGCTGCGGACTCCGAGGTATGTATGTACTTGACACTTGAAACAGACCGACGGACTCGCAATTCGCATGGACAAATAGAAAATGCGGGCATCACTACTCGTAAGTAATAAGGTATAATCTGGGGTTAGTAGATACGTTAGCGAATGGAACATTCGCCGCTTTGAAAAAAAAAAAAAAGAAACAAGGGTACGTCCGTGGCTTGCTTGTCAATTCTTTGCAACTATCATCACTCTCAATCTCCATAAGGCAGAGCGACCGTATTCTCTTGATTGAGAATCTGCTTTTAGGAGGCTGGTCTTACTGCTCTCTCATCTGCCATCGCGATGCTTTTGAAAGTTGTAACCGGCTTGGCAGCTCTCTTGGTACGTCCTCTTTCTCAACCACAACCTATATCCCTCACCCTGTTCACACCCAGGCTGTCTTCGTCTATCGAAGCGGCCGCGTTGCCTGGAATCATATCCTCACTCTCCCCGACCTCCCAGATGCATACTATCTCGGCGGTAACTGGACCTCGCACTGCTCCCTCATCCAAGACCCGTCATCCAACGACATCAACTTGTGCGAGGACATCACCTTTTGGGATCACCACGATGCCGACGGGACGCTCACAGACCGGTTCGTCCTTTTCGGCTGTGACCCGAACCGAAAAGCCTGGAACACCGTCATGGGTCCCCTTCGAGACCCCGACCCGCGCGGTCACCTCTTTTTGCACATCCCCACCACCGACACCGTCCACCGAGTGACCCTCCAAGATTACCCCGCCGATTACGATTTCCACCCGCTCGGCATGGACATCTACCCCTCCCACAACTCCTCCCCGTCCAACCTGTTCATCGTCAACCACGCACGCGCCCAAACGACCATCGAGCAGTTGATCCTCGACCCGGCGCGTCCGACAGAGGCACGATACGTCCGCACGCTCCGCTCGCCGTATTTCGTGTCTCCGAACGCGATCGCGTTGACGAGCCCGACGAGCTTCTTCGTGAGCAACGATCACCTCTTTACGCGTCGTCTTTCGAACCCGATCGGGCGTGTTCTTCCCGTCGTCGAGACTATCGCCGGGTTGCCGTTCAGCTGGGTCGCCCATGTCTCTGTCCACGCGGGCGCGGAGATGGAGATGGAGATGGACACGGAGGACTACACGCTCACACATACATTCGCAGCCCTCGGTATCCCGTTCGCAAACGGGCTCGCACTCTCCCCGTCGCGCACACACCTCGCTATCGCCTCGACGACGCTCGGCCTCGTCTACGTGTACACCGTCGATAACACCTCCGGGTCCTTGTCGCACGCGCACACCGTCCCGGTTCCGTTCCTGCCCGACAACGTTGGTTATGACGACACGGGCGCACTCATCGTTACTGGTCATCCGCATTTTCCTTCGCTCGTCGGCGTTGCGGCAAACGAGACGCGGGCGATCGCACCGAGTTGGGTCGTGTCGCTCACCCCGTCGGCTTCCACCTCGGCTTCGTATGATACTCGGGCACCGCTTTCGGCAGCCAAGCTCGCACCTACAGTGCCGACCCACGAGATTGAGACCCTCTTCCAGAGCGATGGCTCCGTGTTCGGGTCGTCGTCCACGACGCTCAGGGATGCGAGGACGGGCGCAATCTACGTCGCGGGGTTGTACGAGCAAGGCATCCTCGTGTGCCGACCCTAGACATAGTAACTAGTCGATTCAGAATCAGTGCACACATCGTTTTTTGTGGAGAGGTACAAAAATATCATGTATTTATCGAGGGGAGAGAAAAGAGTCAACATGTCCGACAGGAGGTGTATTCCTGTCAAGACGACATATCAAATACGTAGAAACGAGGGAAGAAAAAGGGGGAAAAAAAGGAGAGGCAAGTAGTAATTGGGGGTGTCGCCTATGCGCAAATGAGGAACGATGTACGACTATGGCGCTCAATATACCCTAGCACACCACATAGAGAAAGCCAACCTGATAAGAGGCCCATCAACAAGGACAGCATTTCACAACAATCGTCAAAAGAAATTCGGTATGAAAGATCTGTAAGAAAGGACATGATCAGTCAACGATGCCCATGCGCGTACAGGAAACACGCACACAGCGCCCATTCCAAGGGCGAATGCCGCGACACCCCACGCAAACGACTTGGTTCTGGGTTCTAAATGGAACCGCGATAGACGCTTATTCGTCGCAATCTGCCGATCCGCCAACTCGGGCTCCTTGAAATTGAACCGCAACTCTTGCTTGTTTTCTTCTTCCTCTCTTTCCCTCTTCAACGGTGCAGATGGCGGAATGGTGTCAGGCACGGATTCGTCTATCTGCATCTTTTGGAGGTTGCGATCGGCTTTCAAACGTTCGATCAATTCTTTTTGTTCTGCAATGTCCTGCGTCATGCTCGGTTTTGCGAGCTCGATCGTTTCGGCCTCCTCCACGACTGTCTCATCGGAGCCAGCAGGTGTTGTGACTTCGGTCACGCGAACGGCACGGGCAATGCGGACCGGTGGTTTCGGTGATTTGACAGAGACGGGTGCCGGAAGCGGTGCGGGACTCTTTGTCCGTGCAGACCGGCGGGGTGGTGGTAAAGTACTACTCGACTGTGCGGGAGGCTGTGCAGGTGTAGGAGGTGCGGGGGAAGATTCCCTCCGTCGCTTTGGTGTAGGCATGGACATGGAGGGTGCAGGTGTGAGCAAGGCCTTTGCGGGACTGGCTACGGGGGAGGATGGTGGAACGGCCTTGGGGGTGCTCTTGGTGGTCGACCGACGATAGGTCGCCTTTGGATCAGGGGATGCCTTGGCAATGTGGTGAATGACGTCGTGCAAGTGGTAGGCGTCTGCGAACAGGGGGTTGAGAGCGACGGAAGGGCTGATCCATGTGCCAGCGAGACGAACGATGTTGGGATCGCGTCCGGAACCGTTGTTTCCCGAGAGGTCAAACGATTCTTTGGCCCATTGGGTTTCTTTGCGTTCGTCGAGGTCGCTGGCATCGGGGAATGCGGCGCGGAACATGGTTGTGAGGCTGATGGCACCGGTGTCGTAGCGACGGAGGATGAAGGCATGTCCGGAAGGCTGGGTGAGATGGTGGTCAAGGAGAGAAGAGCGAAGGTGGGAGAATGGACGTACGGTTGGGATTTTTAAACGGCCGACCTGGAGTGACGTCAGAGGTGAACAGGAAAGAAGGAGAGGAGAAAACATACGAGGACATGATGGCCATCTCGATCGAGAGACTGATATTTTACAGGGGGCCATTTGGACAAGTCGACTGTCGATTCTCGAGTGAGCAAATCCACGAAACAGTGCAGAAATATGCGTACGAGACTTGAGATTTGGATTGTGATATTTTACGGGCAAGTCGGGTCGTTGAGGTGGCATGATTCAGTTCGACGATGGCGTTCAAAACGCGTCTATGCCCATGGGAAATTCAACAGCCACACTTTTCAAACTCCGAAACCGCGTCTACGTCTTCGGACCGCGAATGCTTCAAACTCCGATAACTATGTAATCAAAACCCTCCCAGACAACGCCTCCGCCAAATCCTTGACGCCCGCCCACCACATCTTCTTCCCCCTCCGATTCTTCATATCCGCATGCTTCACCATCGTCTGTACGGGCACCCATTCCAACGCGCTCCCCTGGATCGTGATCACCGCCGCGCTCTCTTCGGGCGCGACCTTGACCCGTCCAGATTGGGCTTGCAGTCGCGCGTGGTGTTCCTCTAAAAAGGACATGCAGCGGAGCGAGAGACGCGTCGCACGTGCACGGTCCATCGGGGATGGTACGCCCCCTTGCAGGGTATGTCCGAGCGAGGCAGAACGCGAGTCAAACAACGCGCCACCTTCTTCTTTGATCATCTTGGTGATCACATCCGTCGTGTACACCGTCGACGCGCTTTCGTTGCTATACAAGAAAGATGGTTGGACGGACGGACGGAGAAAGGAAAAGGGGAGGACGTACCGGATGACGAGACGTCCTTCGCTCTTGCCCTTGACATCTAGCCCATAGCGCAGCTTGAGGAACTTGACGTCCTTGCGCAGCAAATCGAGATCCATCCCTTGTTCTGGAGTATATACCAGCGACGCGCCCGTCTTTTCACCCATCAACACCCACGAAAGTTGAGACAGAAAGAACAGGACATACCGCCAACGCACCCATGGTCGCAATGTACCCACACTTGCCACCCTGTGTCTCCACGATAAACACCCGATTCCGACTCGCCGACGCACTCTGCTTGATCGAATCACACGCATCCACGAGCGCATTCAAACTCGTGTCACTCCCCAAACTAAACTCGGTCAGCGGCACGTTGTTCGAGATCGTCGCAGGGAGATGCGCCATCGGAATGTTGAACGACGGGTACAGCTTGCGTGCGTTGTCGAGGATAAGCAGCGCATTGAAGGCTTCGAACCCACCGATGAGCATGAGCGCGTGCAAGTTGTGTTCTTGGAAGCGGGAGGCGACCGCGCCGAGATCGACATCGGGGAGGGTACGGTTTGTACCGAGCTCGGAGCCACCACGGGCGGTCCAGCCGTCGACACCGAGCCAGGAGAGTTCGTGGATATTGTCGTCGAGGAGACCGCGGAATCCATTGTGCACGGCGAGTGGGGTATGACCCTGTTTGACGCAGTAGCGGACAGCGGCACGTGTTGCAGCGTTCATCCCTCCAGCGGGCGCACCGATGCTGTGATGGGTGAGTCAAAAGACCACCATTGCGCGAGGGGTTCACTTACTGCATAATGGCAACTCGCATTCGCTGTCAAGATGAGATGTAGGAACGGATCGAGTCAGACGGTCATGGCTCACCTGGTTCTCTGGCAAATGTTTTTCCGTGTATAGTGTCGACGTGGTAAAAAAGTGTTCTAGGCTCTGAAGAAATTCGGGGTCACGCAGGGACATGGCTTTGGTGAAATCCTTGGCTGCAATCGCATCTGCGACTGCCCGAGTCTACCAGAGTGTACTCTTCGAGCATATATGCATCGAGTTGTGAACGAAAGCGTACCATGGCAACAGCCTCCATCAGAGGCACGCGAGTGATCTTGTTTTCGCGCACTCCGATCATGTATGAAGGGGTATCAGGGGTAGCCTCTAGCAGAGCATTGACTGCCTCGACGCCCTGCAGCGTAGGCTAGAGAGAATAGATCATTAGAGTGCTCGACTGCCAAAGACACGCTTCTCACCAATGTGCGGTCCAGCGCACAGGGTTTGCCTCCGCGCTGTGTGTGTCCGAGTGTGGTGACTCGCGTGTCCAGTCCGAGGCGTTCCGTGAGGACATCTTTGACATAATCGGCACGAATAGGCTGTAGATCGGCGTCGTGAGCGCCTTCGGCCACGATGACGATCGTTTTACGCTTTCCGATTTGGCGGTGCTGTGAGAAGGTGAGAAGTGAGATGCGCGCAAAGCGGACGAGAGACTTGCGCGTTGGATCGTCTCGCACATGTAGTCTTCCCATGGAGTTGCCTGGGGAGGGCGCTCAGGAATGAAGATGAAATCGGCACCACCGCTATCGATGCGGGATCAACGTGGCCACCCTCGACTACTTGAACGGACTGACCTGACACCAGCGAGCAATGCCAGCCATCCACAATGCCTGCCCATGACTTCGAGCACAAACGCTCTCGAGTGCGAGGATGCGGTTGAATTAATATTGTCGATCGCTTCACATATCCTATGCAATGCTGTTGGAGCACCGATGGTCAAATCAGTCATACTCATGTCATTGTCGATAGATCCGACGAGCCCGACGATGCGGAGATGACTGTGTTTGGCGAGTTGGTCTGGGGTGATCTTTCCCTGAGCATGGAGGGACTCGAGAAGGGTGGGCCACTCGGCTCGGAAGATGTCGGCTCCGGTGAGGGAACCGTCACCACCACAGACGACGAGGGCGTCGATGCCTTCTTTGATGAGGTTGTGTGCGGCTGATAGACGACCTTCTGGAGTGCGAAAAGCTTTCGACCGAGCGGTTCCGATGAGGGTGCCACCCTGGGTGGTATGAGATGCAGCTCATGTTCGACGACAGATCGGGACGGACCTCTGCGAACCAGCCTCGGACGTCGTCGAATCCGACACGAACGATGTAGCGTCCTTTGAGGGAACGACCGCTCGAGAGATCTGAGGTACCGTCTCGGAGGAGATCGCCGTCGCCGAAACGCAGGTTTTCGAGTAGACTGGCTTGGGTGCCTCCGCGTACGCGCTGGGTCACGCTAGGGTCTGCGAGCGGTTCGCTGTACGAGACGCGTTCCTGTGTGTTTCCGCGAACGAGACCTTCGTATCCCTCGCGGACGATGTATGTCTCGCAGCCTCTGGGGCGAGCTCAGCGACAAAAAAGAGCATCAACAATAAGACATGCCTCAATATTCCGATCTTGACGACAGCGCGGACGACGGCGTTCATGCCAGCGCTGTCGCCGCCAGACGTGAGCACGGCGATCTTGATATTGGACATGGATAGAACACCAATGATGACATAATCCTCTACCTCCTCGATGCAAGACCAGCTCGCACGTTGACCCATGTCCACCACCACCACCACCACCACCAAGGCCATCCTGGTCGCCTGCTTCATCGTGATCTGGTCGCAGAGCAGGTATGTGCAATCATCGTACGACTATCAACTCAGCGACACCACTTTATGGAAACGAAGGCACATTGACGTCGCGGAGGTACGCGTGCCTTGTCGTGTCGTCTCAGTGCTCATGTTCTGTCAGTGTCTACCCCTCAACTTTGAACTCGCTTCCGACCAATGCATTCATGTCCGTGACCAATGTCCGACATCAGAATCCGTCCTCTCCATTCCCTATCTACAACTCTATTTCTGTACTGACCCTTCCATTCGACCTCTCATATTCACCGCGTTCCTCCTCTGGCTCGTATTCCTCTTCTCCACCCTCGGCATATCCGCTTCCGATTTCTTCACCCCAAACCTATCTGCAATCGCACAGTTCCTCGGACTGAACGAAGACGTCGCCGGTGTCACATTCCTCGCTTTTGGAAACGCCAGTCCAGATGTCTTTGCGACGTTTTCGGCCATGCGAGCAAACTCGGGTGGCTTGGCCATCGGTGAGCTACTGGGGGCAGCATCCTTTATCGTCTCTTGTGTCGCAGGCTCCATGTGCATCATTCGTCCATTCAAGGTCGAACGCATCCCATTCCTACGCGACGTTGGTTTCTTCACTGTCGCAATATGCATCCTGCTCTTCATTCTCCGAGATGGAGTGATCACTGCTTTCGAGTCCACAATGCTTGTTGTCTTGTACGTTTTCTATGCCTTCACCGTCATCGTCGGTGGTTGGTGGGTGGGTCGTAGAGAAAAGTTGCGCCGCATCGAAGCAACCATCCGCGCAGAGTACTCGGACGACACCCATGTAGAACCATACCACGACGGTAATAGCTCTCAAACTAGACATCTCCCCCGTTCTCACTTTTCTTCAAAAGAATCACCTGGTTCGACGGTGCCGATCTTGTCCCCAATACCCACGCGTACAAGATCTGTGTCTGTACCTGCTATACCTCGCGTGCAGACACATCTACCTCCCGCACCTCATTCCCGCACACCCTCACCAATCAGCTCTCCCTCCCACCTCGCACAAATGCCTTCCTTCTCTCTAGTCGGTGCCATAGAATTCCGACAGGTTGTGGCATCCCTCCAAACCCAGGCAGCTAGCTCGTCTCTCAACATATTTGATTCTCCCGTGTCACCTTATGCGGGTGGACACTACCACACCCCCCGCCATCATAGTCGCTCTAGTTCCCTTTCTCCACACCCGCCGCTTGACTCCGAAGAATGGGACAGCGCACTCGGTGTTCCCCTCAACGACCGCTCTCCACAACTGCTCCGCACATCCATATTAGAGGAGCCCGGTCGTGAAGAAGCGGAACTGGTGGACATCCACGAGGAACAAGGTACCCGCACACCGCTCTCTCTTCCCACGATTCCCTCCATCTCACACACGCCTGCTTCCCCGATCGAGACGAGAGCGTTGCCTGAGGTGGAGGAGCAGATGCCTCCGACACGACCGAGGGGTCTACGGCACGTTCTCGCACGGACATGGCATATCTTGTTCCCGTCCCTCCATCATTTCAGATCAAAAACACTGACAGGCAAGATCGTCTCACTCCTGGCCGCTCCAGCCGTGATGGCGTTGACAATCACATTGCCCGTCGTCATAACCCCCTATGGTAGTGACGGTTCACACGAGGAAAAAATCGGCGGACCTGAGACGCGTCTATCTGAATTCGAGGAAGAGGGCGTCGAAAGGGCATTGCTGGCCGAACATGAAGTCCAAGAAGAACTTCGTGAGGTGGCGTTCAACAAGTGGTTGACCGCAGTCCAATGTATCCTTGGACCCCTGTTTTGTGTCGTCGTGGTGTTCAGTACGTCATTTCATCCGGTGATGAATACCTTTTTTTTTTTTGACCTTGAGCCAAAGATGGGAGTGATCACTTAAATATGCTGGCGGGAGGGACAGCCCTCGGGGGATTCGTGCTTGCGTTGCTTGTACTCGCGTTTCCTAGCATGGGCTCGTACCCCGCTGCTCAGATGGCGAGATGCTCCATGGGGTTTTTCGTCTCCATCGTGTGGATCATGGCCATTAGCGACGAAGTCGTGAACCTTCTCCAGGTAACCGATTCCCATGTCCACTTCGTAAACGCACACTCACCCGTCTCTCCATTTCAGACATTTGGCTTCATCATTGGGCTTTCGGATGCCATCATCGGTCTCACCATCTTTGCCGTTGGAAACTCGCTCGCCGATCTCGTCGCCAACACGAGCGTCGCCGTACGTGTCCTCGCATGCGTTTGTACCCCCGCTCACCACGCCCCCTAGGTCTTTGCCCCCATGATGGGCTTCTCCGCTTGCTTTGGCGGCCCGATGATCAACATCCTCCTTGGGATCGGGATCTCTGGCACATACGTGATCAACCAGTCCGGAGGTGCACCCTACGATCTACACTTTACCCCGACGTTGATCACGAGCGCGGTCGGGCTGTTGATGCTATTGGTGACGACGCTGGTGGTGGTACCGATGAAGGGGTACGTTCTCTCGAGGCGGTGGGGGTTCTTTTTAGTTTTTGCGTACGTGGTATTGATGAGCGCGAATTTGGCGGTGGAGGTGAGTTTTTGAGTGGGGTTGTGGGCCAGGTGCCGATGCGGGAGACGAGGGCGCTCGATGCGTAGTGTGGATATGGTATCTTTTGGATTTTTTTTAAAACGTACGTTCGTCATGGTTTTATTTATCGCGCACGGAATACTGTGACTACTAGCTAGTGTTTGCTAAATCGTCATACGGAGACCTTTTTCACGGTTTGGCCTGTGATATTTTGCCTTTGAGAGTCAACTCTGGAAGCGAGTTCTGCAGCAAAGAACCGGATATGTGCTTGCATATATTGTATCGACCGACATGGAGAGATCGATTTCGTGTCACGTCCTGTGGATAAATGAACCGACGAGGTACTGAGGTTGTTCAACGACCGGCAAGATTTTTTTTTCTTTGCTCACTCCCCGGGTCTGCTCGTTTAGAAAGCGAGACGACGATTAGGCAAAACGTAACGAATACCGAACAGCATACACGAACCATCCTACGATGCTACACACGCAAAGCAAAAAAAAAAAAGGTTGTACAGACAGACATCACCTACGAGATACGAAACAAAAACATCGAATAAGCAAAACGACGGAGAGCAGAAACGCGATAAATATAAATCAAAGCAAGACGATCGGTTTTTAGATCATCGTCTGCACGTACATTATGTATCTGCCGACTCGGTTCCCCGGGACGACTGAGACGAGGTTTAACCTCCATCCCCGCCGTCGTTGCTCCGACTCTGCGCCCGCATCTCCAGTTGGAGTCTTTCCATCTCAGAGCGGAGTTGTACGAGCGCTTCCTCCTTCTGCGCTAGGTGTGTCCGCGCCGCATCTAGCGCAGCTTGCACCCTTTCGATATCTTGCGGGCCAGGGCTGCGACGGGTGGTACGGGGAGGGGTCGTTGGAGCCGCGAGTGGAGACGGGGACACACGTTTGGGTGAAAACGGGAACGAAACGAGATCAAATTCTGTGGGTGCGTCGTGAAATGGGGGAACCGGGAGTTGATTGGGAACGATGGTCGGCATGAGGGGCGACGCAAGTTCCATGGTCTCTTCATCCGCGATTTCGTCCTCGAGTAGCTGCGGGCTGGAGGCGTGGTGCGAATCCTATGCAGATACAGGTGTACAGAGTTAAAACAGCTGGATGGATGGCATGAGCGTGGTAAAGAGAACCTACGTGAGCAGGAGGCAAAGCGGGTGTGTTAGACGATGACGATGCTCGAAGCTGCGCGATTTCGCGCAAGAGGGTTTTCTCTCGATGGCGTGCATGGGTGCGTGCATGCTGAAGCTGCTCTCGAAGGTCTTCAACCTCGGCTTGGAGACTTTTACCTTGTCATAAAAACGGCCTCTCAAAGACAGGACGAACCTCTCACCGGACACATTCACCCTCAACACGCAAGACGTCTTGGAACATGTCTACATTTGTCCCGTCTGTGACCTACGCAATGCTCAAACTGTCCGTAGGGGAAAAAGGGGGGAGTAGACGCACCCTTCGTTGCCTTGCGGCCGCTTCGATCAGCGTCGTCCGTTCCGAAACGAGAGCATCAATTTGGGTGGTCATCGCGCGTATCTGGTTGTCGAGTCGGGCTATGGAAAGCATCGTCAAAGGCGATGTAGATCCTGGTGTCGATGCAGCTTCGCGAACATGCGACGGACACGACAATGCATTTGGATCGACTGAAGCACTTCTTGTTCGAGGGCTGGGTGTTGAATTGGGTTTGTGACCGTTTCGCAACGTTGGCGACTGAAGTTCTTTGCAAGAACCGCTTGAAGTCGACGCCGCCATCCTGGCTTGCTCCAGCTGTTCACGTCAGACTAGGTTAAATAATCCGATATTGAACCAGGATACTTGCCTTTTCCGCAATATGACGAATTTCGATTTCCAGAGATCTATTTCGCGCGTTGTTGCTCTCCAGGAAGCGAAGACACTCCTCGTCTGATAATGGTTTCGGCTCTGGAAGCCTCTCGCCCGGCATCCGCTTCCTGGGGGCGTTCAGAGGTTCTCCTATTTGATGCTCATGGCCTCCGGGGGAGGTGATACAATTTTCTAGCTCAGCTTCGCGCACTGCAACCTTGGCCTCGAGCTCCTCGATGCGGAGATTCGCTTCTTCTACGGTTCTGCTGTGGCTCTGCCGTTCAAAGTCAAGTTCCGTCCTTAGTCTGGCGATTATAGAGGTGGCGTATCCCAGCAAAACGTTGTTATAGTCGTCCCTCGTCCTTCCGCCGTCAATGGTGCCTGTGGCAACTTGCTCTGAGAACTCGGTATTGAGATTGCCTCGCTGGAAGGCGTTGGATGGGTTTAGAGAGTGGGAAAGGCGACACACCTGCACATTTAGTGATGTGCATCCGGCTACATGGCCATGAGCTCCATTCATTCGAGACTTGAACTAATAAACCAAACAGGGGGGAAAATACACCACACAGTCCATGCCACAGAATTGAATGTTTTGAAACAAGTTGAGGACAAAGCGCACCTTTCTCGATGAGATCCTCGACAACATCCTTCAGCTCGTCCTTTTCTACCTCCAGATTCTTCGCCACACTGCGCAAACGGTCCACCTCGTGCACGAGCTTCATTTTCGCTTGTTCCTCGGCCGAAATTTCCAACGCGTGTTGAGAACGCAACGCATCCAGCACATCGATGGTTTTCAGTAAACGGGTGTGGGCGGTCGACGCACGCGCACTATATGCCTCCAAACGTGCCTCAAGGGCCGCTATCTAAGAAAAAAAGACGGCGTAGACAACGTAATGAGCGAACGCGACATTGAAGTTGATATCACAGTTTGAAGGAGCGCACGCACTCGGTCGTCCTTCTCCCGGAGCAACGCTTTGACATCGTCTCGGGCCAGTTTCTGGTCTCTCGCGTGGCTTGGTCCCATATATTATTTCAATGTGTGCACTGTTGTGTACAGCGATATCGGGGCATGCACGTCGGGGGCCTCAGCGTTGACGGCAGTCTTCAACATACATAGAAGGAAATTTGGGCGGGGCACCACGGCATCATCAAAGTTGACGCGCTTCAGTTTCTTTTGCGATAACCCCATGGTCGCCGACGCCAAGATCGTGGAATGGAAAACGCCGTTTCTGAACCCTCTGACGACGAATCACGATGGCGTTCGCCGGGCGTTGATCATCCTTAACCAGCCTTTCTCGCTACCTTTGCTCGGGACATTGTGGAACGCATGCTCATGGAAATGTTGCGCAGACGGTGGTGCCAACCGCCTGTATGATCTCCTAGGGGAGGCAAAGCATGGAGAACTGCTACGAAATCTGTGAGCCGAACCTTATCTAATTTCTGAGCCGTTGACGAATGAGTACACAGGTTCATTCCTGATTTAATCAAGGGTGATCTGGACTCCCTGCGCGAGGACGTTCGAGAGTACTATTCCACGAAGGCCTGTTTTCGAGGCTTTGCAGCTAGCTCGACGAACTTACGGCTACATAGGGAGTACCCATTCATCAAGACTTGGACCAAGATACCACAGATCTCATGAAGTGCATCAAAACCCTCGAAGAGAACGAATGCAAGGAAGGGCACAAGGTCAGACTGACCTGTTGACCAACTTCATTCATACTTCTCAGCGCTCGGATCCAGTATGAAACCCTTGTTCTCGGGGGATTTTCTGGAAGACTAGACCAGACTATACATGTCCTCTCATACATCCACAAAATCCGGCAGACGAGATCGCGAGTCTTTGTGATTACGGATGACAATATTGGTTGGGTCCTTGACGGGGTGAGTTTTTGAAGACGAATCACGGAGCTGTGTCTTGAATTGTGCCAAGGGGCATCACCGGATATCCATTGACCACGAAATTTTGGGACCGACCTGTGGCCTCTTACCTGTCGGTATAGATTCTACTATATTGTCCACATCCGGCCTTCGATGGAACTTGGGTAAATCAAATCCCTCTACCTTTGTGTATTTTCCTGATCACTCGCTTGAAGATGGGACAGTATCTTCATTCGACGGCCTAGTGTCTACTTCCAATCACCTGGTCCCAGCGGAACAATTCGTGACGATCAAGACCTCTCGCCCGATCTGGTGGTGTGCGGAGCTGCGTAGTAAGAGATAACCTATGCAGCAGTGACCATGATCTTCGCCGAACATCATAGAAGCCAGGAGGCATTAAAGGTGCATAATTTATTACTGCCGCTATCTTGCTCTCAAATGTACAGTTCGACTATTTATTAGATAACTTGCTAGATCCGTGTCCCGTGGTTCCCAGAAACCTCTATTACAAGCTTGTACTTGCGTAGAAATACGCAGATATCTGTCTGCTACACTGATGAACTTGAAGGCACGACATGGACTCCAATATCCGACCTACTCCCCTGTTCACCAACACTTTACTCTCCGACTACTGGATTGTTCCAGTATTATCATATCTACTTATTTTGTCAGATCGAGGCCCTCTGTGGACTCGAGATCTTACGTGTGTTGCGTGAGTCTTATACACAGACTTTATGTATTGCTGAACCTAAAAAGGATCGTCCAGGTGTAAAATCCCCTTGCAAAGCGTTCTTTGGTGACAACTCGCTCAGCATTATGCCACAACCGAACTTTCAAGCGTCTCGATTTGTATTGTTCTGCAAGGAGAGATGAGTCGAATCCACTGCCAATGGCGGCCGGTCGCCGGTTGTTTATGTAATACCCGACCCGGAGAAGCTTTTTGTGCATGCGATGGGAAAGCCGCAGGCGACTCATTCTAGTCTATACCATAAACAAGCATCACGCCATAGCGTAACCTCCCTGACTTCGGTACTTCATCATCTCCCTGATAAGTTCGCGAGGACGCTTTCCATCGGTAAGTTAGCTGATTCAGAGCATCTGGTCCAGGTTTTCGCCGCTATCTGACGAGCACCAACAGTAGGATGCCGCTTTCTTAGGTGAGGTTTAACCTTCAATCTCCGATGCGGCTATGCTAACAAGACTTACTCAGTTTGGAAACCATCATGATGCATATTGCTAAGCATCGCCGCATCCCTGAGCCTATGACGTTGATATAACACCACAATAAATACGCTGTTACCTCAATAGTGCTTTTTTTATCCTAGGCTATTCGGACCAGGGAGCAAACCAAGGACAAACAAACTGGAAGGCATAAACGCCACCAACGGGGCCACAGGCGTGGCATTATTTCCAGATAATCTACTGTCAAACTGGCCCAAATTTTATCCACCGTCTCCCTCCGATCGTGGTGATGTCATCGTCGTGCGTGTATTTTCATTGTTCGTAGACCGTGGCACTGCACCACCTTGACAAAATTTATCCAGAGTGTTGGAGCAGTATGCAGTCTTGGTGCCGATACAAGTTTCGTGAGTATCCACCCTATACATATTCAGGGCCGTGGCAGGACGCATATGTTTTTATGCCTTCACAGTGATATCTCGTTCGTGCGTGTCACCATTGTTCGCAACTCCGCCGCACGCTTAGATGCATGTTTCCATGTCAGATAGTTGGCTACATTTTGAATTTTGGGCTTCTTGGCGTCTTAAGCATTCAAGTTTGTCAGTGGCACCATGACCAAAAACAACAACTCGAGACTGACGACGTGATCTATCTGCTAGTTATCTACGCAACAAGCTTCCCTCACGATCATAGACCCCTTCGATTCGCAGGTGAGCGAGTCGTTTCGCATTTTACCGATATCGCGCTCACAGAACTGCACCGGATGAGCAGTTCTCTTGGTGTTCTTCCTAGAGTTGGTCAACAGCGCCCTCGTCATGCACAGTGCGATTTACGGAGCTAGTATCCGTTGTCTGTCCTGTCTCATCACAGGGGAGAGAGACTACATCATGTATGGCATGTCCATATCTGAGACACTATCCACATGGGCTTATCAGGCGTTGTGCGTGCTCACCGGTTTATGTACGTGACTCTACGCCCCCTTGAAGTCGAGTGGTGCTGACGCGAGATGTTGTTTCCCAGCGTCATCGATGGTGCAGTTTTTTTTCGCCTGGAGAATCTGGATTCTTGGAAGATCTGTTTGGATTCCTATAGTGATCATGGTGGTCAGCGTTGCTCCCTCGTTTCTCTCCGTGATATGTATTCACACCCTGGCATAGGTGTCGTTGGCTCAATGCGTCTTACTCATGACCGGAGGAATCTTGGTAATCACCTCGCAAATATTCACTCACAATTCATAATTGACTTTTACGCATGCCACAGGGCAGCACGAACGCAGAATTGGGTGTCTTTGACACGGACGGTGCTGTCGTGAGTATCGCGTTTTGGTGTCGCTCTGAAATATGTTCATTCATTAACTGGACCCGGACGTGACAATGAAGACATGGTTACTTATCAGTGCCGCTTGCGATATCATTATCACCGTTCGCACTACCCAACTCGTGCGTCTCCTTTTCCCACTACTGACTCATTTCCGACGCGGTCGGGCGGGGTGGTTACTGAAATACATCGCATTTCCACCAAATAGCTCTTTCAAAGCGGAGACACATCTAATTGTCAAGCGACCCAGTCTCTCGTTCGGAGACTCATCAAGATGACGATCGAAACCGGCCTGGTCACGGTGATTGGGATGCTTCTCGAGTTTACGATCGCACAGACGCTTGGTATCGCGCATCATGCCGTGTACGTCCCATCACGTTTGCACTTTCTTTCATCAAGTTAACACATTCATATTGGTGACGTTCCATCGGTATTTATTCCAGATTCTATTTTCTGTCGAAACTGTAAGCGTCTCTTTTATTTGTCTAGGGGGTGGGATCTCATACCTCCGCGGCTCGTTTTCTTTCCCTATCTATCAACAACACGAGCAGTTATGCCAATTGTCTACTCGCCACGCTCAACGCCCGCCTCCACAACACTTCCAAAATTAACCACCGCGGTCACGATCATGACCACGGCGCTCCAGCGGCCGTCGTCTTCACCTCTGCTATCTTCGAACCTGGGGAGACCTCCTTCTCTCCAATCGATGACACCTTTCCGGGGCCGCACTACTTGAAGACGCGGCAGCCTGAGGGCCTGCAGGCGGAGCTGCGTCAAGAGCGGGATGGAGATGGGTATCGCTCCGTGGGTGTACAGAACGATACCCTGACCGGCGATGTAGGGACCGAGACGGTACGTTGAGTGTGCACTCTCGCGCGTGATCGCGCCTTCGCCCCCGTTTTTGTTTCTTCTGCCTCTGCCTCCGTTTTTCGTTTGCACCCTCCACCCTTGACTCGAACCATTGAACGGAAGCCGTCCCAGATGTTCGTCCGTCCACGACCGTCGTCGGGGTGTCCCTCAAGTAGTACCTTTGTCGGGACCGTGGATTCGGAGACGGATATTACAAAAAAGGTGCACTAGTGTAGGACGAAAGCCAGGTTCCTACATACAACCACGACATTCCGACAATATGTGGATATGTGATGTAAGAAGACGTGAAACATTGACAAGGTATACAAGACACGGAAAGGTTACCAATACCATGCGCATATAGTTCAATGTAGCCATCAATGCTCGTCGTAAGTATTTATACTGGAAACATTTGGCACTTCGAGGACGGTCCATCGAGAAGGATGGGTGCAGCTCCGTGGCAACGGGCCCGGGCCCCTCCACCTACAAACCCAGGTCATGAACGAGCCACCAACATTTAAAAATATTGGAAAAAAACGATGCCTCGGCGTTGTTTTATTTCTGAAGCATCATGTCAACGTGACAGCTCTGAATCTGAGTTCGTCTGCTATAGTTCGTATCCATCTAGTTGTTCTGCGCGTAGCCTTCTTGACAAGCACTGGTTGGGTATTGGCTTTTCAAAGCTCCGAGTTGTTCAATTGATCAACATGAAGTTGGGGGCCCGGCACCGGACAATGTAAAGCAGCAACCTCGATCGATATTCATGTGCATGAAGGTTGGCAGACCAACTTATTAGGAAGAACGGACTCTTTGGAAGACAGATGACGACATGACCATTGATCGTCTTCCATCTACCACCCACAATCTCTTAGGACATAGTGATCCGAATCTCCTCTGATCCGATAGTGAGTTCAATCTAGAGGCATCAAAGCTCCTGAATAACTCTTTCCAACACCCATTCTTGCGCGGTAGGATCAACTAGTACCATGGGTACTTTGACTTGTCCAGAAGAGATATTCAGCACTTTCGTCCTCCAATAACGATAGTTTCCAAACGTGCCCGCTTTCACGATACGGATTGTAGGAAGGCGAATCTGTCCACGCTCGAGCGCACGCTGATGTTCGACGTTCGTAGAAACGAGAGCGTTAAATAAACTTTGCGATGCCCGATGTGCATTCGGCCCTGTTGTAAGATTCAGTCAGTAGGTGGTCTCTCGTCCGACACAAGCACGCCGACGAACCAAGAGGTCCGATGAGCTCGACAAAGAAGCCCACCGTGGGCGGCAACACGCGATCGTCCACCACACTCGTAAATTCTTGGACTCTGATTGTATCCTCTGAGCTAATGGCCTTGACAGCCTCTAGCAGCTGCATCTCTGCGATTTGCGTGTGTGGGAGGTGCATCACGGACCTGTCCCAAAGCGATCATCATCAGCGGCTGTGTATAATGCACACGAACGATGAAAAACTGACGATCTTCTTCCCGCATATCTGAAGATTGGGGACTTGATCTCTGGATCGAACCCAACAATGGACAGAATGTCGCCAAGTTGATATCGCCACAAGCCATCTCTAGTTGTTAGGATTGGCTCGTAATGTTTGCCCACTTCTACTTCCCACTGCGTCGGCACTACACTTAGCAAACATTGGGAGCGTCAAGGTAGATGGACAAATACTGACTGCTTGACGAATATTTTCATGAGCTTCATGTTCAGAGATATCCAAGAACTCAATGGCGTGCTCAAACCAAAGAACAAACTCATCTGGTTTGTCTATGCTATGTGAAGCGCCAACTGCACCTTCCGTCCCACCATACCCAGGACAGCGGAGTGGAATACGTCCCACAATGGAATTTATCTGGATGAAATTGTTTAGCCTGGATGATGAGGGTGAGAGCATAAGTGCACACCTTTGGAAGCATCGTGCTAAATGGCCCACTGGATCTCGTGACAAGCGAATTCGCTTTTGGCCAGACACGAGGGGCCCATCCCTCAAGGGAGAACGGAGGGCCAATTTCAAGCAATTCCGCTGCACGCTCGGGATCGGCATAGAAATGAGCCTGCCAATATCTTCAGCAAATACACATGCATCAACTCCTGACTTGCCTGTAAATGGGTTCGAACGTGATCGATGCCTTCTAGATCAGGTAGGATACCATTACTTATGCAAGACACGAGTATATCCCACTGTTCGTCAATGCTACGAATGAGGTCAACGAACAGCGTCGCGAAAGGTACGTAGAAACGGTCCACGTCCCGACACGCAAGGAAGAAGAGGCCATGGATCGTCAGGAAGGATGGGAGATGTGTGATGATGGTCGCCGCCCAAGGGACAACGTAGAATGGCACTGGAAGTAGAGGACATGAGTGTGTATCATCGAGGGTGGAAGAACAAAACATGCTCTTGAGGGACATTCGGGTCTCATCACCATCAATTTTCCACCCGAGGCATCTACGCAGTGAACCGCCCGTGACTAGGCAAACAGGGATCTTCTGCACTTGACCTGGTGCATGCTCTATCTCCTTAGCACCATGATACGCAAGACATACTACCGCAGCGAGTGGTTTGGGGTCGTTTGGGTCGAAGAATGGGCAACGCGGAATCGGTGCGCTTGCATTATGATCGTACTTTGGCAGAAGCTTTGGGGTCGTTCCAGATGTAGCACTAGAAGTTGCGATGTAATCCGGGAAGCCAGGAGCAAGCAGGTTTTCGACCTCTTCTTTCTTGCAGAGGTGTATGTTGAATTTATCCACGAATGGCTTGTACGAGTTGTAGTTCGAAAGCGGGACATGGGACCGGAAATCCGCTAATAAAGTGGCATCGACTTCGGTACCATGCAATGAGATAGCGTTACGAAATCCAGAGAGACTGGGTGCTTGTATCGCGTATTGGGTGCTGAAATTATTCCGAATAATCTTGAGCAGTATAGGATTTGTTCGTTCCGCTAAAGTGGCTGCCTGCTGAGGAATTTCAACAGTGTTGATACCTTGTGAGACAGTGACGATGGTCGCCATCTGGTTAGAGTCCAAAAGAGATCTCAATCATAGGAATGTCAGTTTGCGTGGCTCTGATTGCATAGCTAAGAAGTCAACCTTCGTGGACGATGACACGATGACGATCCGTTAGAGGGAGCCTGGCAGTGAGCACTCGGTTCACTAGCCAGTGGTTGAATCGATTACTGAACCGACAAGCAGCCCACGTAACACCTTCAGCGTTAGATAAGATAAGACAACGGCTGGATTCAGATTTGTGTCTGGCACCGTGTCCGAGGGGACCTACAGCCTGTTCAACAAAACAAGTTACAGTTACAAAGTTCCAAGTTCATGCCACCACCAGCTGGCTGACCTGAGTATCTGATACAGAATTTTAGCAAGATGTTTCATCGAAGGGCGTCGGAGATACCGGCGAAAGCGCGCCAATTTGCCAGTGATTCAAGGTTTGTGCCAGTGCCAGTGGTTTCAAACACTAATAGTAAAACTAGTAAAGCCTGACCCGCCAAGCTTCACCACCTCTGAGTCCGAGGAAATTGTTGCAACAATGGCCTGAGTCTCAGTACTAGAGTGTGATAAGTTGCAACTGCAACGACTTAGGATTTGTTGACATGTCGGTATTATTCCAGTGTTTGTATTCGATGCTTCTCGTATGGATAATATCGCAAAAAGGCGTAGTGAATTTAAACAATAGCCTAGTTCCCCCACCATCTCATGTAGTGCAAGAAGACGTGAAATAAGGTATAAGAAAACACGAGGGGTGATAGATACTGATCTATGAATTAGTTTGATATAGCCACCCAAGCACGTAAGTATTTACACCAGAAGCCAAAACCCCTAGGAAGATCACTCCGAGGTCCCACACTGCGGAACGATGGGTGCGTCCTGCTCGGACGGCACCCACCCTCTCCCACAAAACGCACCACCTATCACTACCTCACCACCCACCAACTTCTCCCTCGCCTAAAGGGGGAAGACCGACCGATGAGCCCCAGCCCGCTTCGAATGAAAAAGACGATACCCAACACACCTGCGTCAACAGATCCACATCGATCTCCGGGAGCACCTCCCGCATATCGCCCGCCCATGGGACAACCTCCCATCTTGTCGGCGGGTTCTCGATACACAAACAGATATCCTCTGGTATGTGTGCACCATGTTCGGCATTAAAATCCTCGCGCACTTGACGTTCCTCTGTACGACGAGGTGTTAGAAACACTCGAAAAAAATAGGACCTTGATCGCTCACCGGATGACATGGCGTCCAGTTGGGACATCATACCCTTGACAATATTCTCTGCAGCCTCTCGGTATTGTCGTCGCCTCGCGATCTCAAGAAGAAGTTTGCTGAACGACGATTGATACTGGACGTATCTATGGTGTAGGTCCTCTACGACTAGCAATCGTTGTTTGAGGCTGTCCAAGAGATCGTCGCAATCGACCTGTCAATAGGATCCGGGATGGTGAGTCATGGACGAACCACCAAAGATCAAAAACATACTTCGACATCTTGTTGCTTCTGAAGCATGTCATGCATGATATCTCCGAGTTCGTCTAGGTCGTCTAGGGTACTACGACTTGCGTCTAGTTGTTCCTGTGCGGCAGTCTTGGCGAGCAGTAGTTTCTGGCTACGTTATGGTGCGTGAGCGATACGTCCACAAGTAATCGTTGCTTACTGAGCTTCTTGAATGGAGTGAACATCGTGCTCGAGCTCTGCCATGATCGCGGGGAGCTCGTCCGTATCCCGATGCATCGCTACAAATTTAGTATTGGTATAACCGACCTCGAAACGACGAGACTTGGATCCATTGTACCTACCTTGCATCTCTTCTTCCGAATGGGATATCCCGGACTCGCTGTCATGAAGCGCATGTGCCATTTGGTCATAATGCGAAGCCAAACTCTCCAAATGCGAAGCCATCCCCATGGTGGTCTTTGCCTGGGAAACCAACAAAGACTGGATTGGAGGTGGCGCGGTCGAGACCGGTAGAGAGTCGCGGATAGAAGAGACAGTAGTTGAGAGGTTCTCTGGGTAGTCGTACGTAGTCGACACGATGTCCTGTGTGGGTATATATCAATATCTAATGTACCACCCCGCCCCGGTCCGAGGAGAAGGAGGGAAAAGACCGGACACGCACGTCGAACCTCGTTCGATCGCTCTCCACAGCCTCCAGCACCTGCTCGATCGCACTTTCGTCTACAAAGTCTCTCAAGGTCTTCCACGTCGACCGATCGACGTGTTTAGTGGCGAGTTTCCTCTCAAAGTCGTTCTCCCGGACGGTCGCAGAAGGGCTCTGAGTTGGATCGATGATACCGTTCGGCTTGTCGAGGGAGTGCTGGCTCCCGAAGAGAGACGAGTCGGATGAGGTTTGGTGAAAGCCTGGAGGGACAAGCTGGGTGCCGAGAGCTTCGAGGATGGTATCAAGGGCAGAGTTGCGCTGCGAACGGACGGCGTCCCATTCCTGTCGTACGATGATACGCACAGCACAATGAGGGGGTCTTTGCGGTGCAGAACGAAGACGTACGCGAATCTGCTTGTCGAGTTGGGCGCGTTTGTGCTCGATGCTCTTTGCCACGCTAGCGGCCAGCTATGTGCGGGCGTGAGAGGCCCAGGGTGGATAGGGCATGTATTCGCGGCGTACCTTGAGCTGTTCGATGACTGCATGGCTAATCCACTTTACCTTTGCGTCGAGGGCGAGCACGTCGACGGCGCACTGCGCAGAGGCGTTGGTGAGGCCATTGGCCTTTGAGCAGAGCTGTTCACCGTGTTGAAGGGCCTTTTTGGATTGAAGTACAAGCGAGACGAGATGGGGCTGGTCATTGGTTTCCATCAAAGCTGAGTTCATTCAAAGTCATGCCAGTAATAACTTTCCAGGCGTGGACCCCTGGAACTAGACATCGTTCAATGTCCCATAAAGACAAGACGCGTGTAGGTCAAACACCTTGATTTCTGGCATCGTCGAAGTGCTCACTTCAAACTATGTAGTCGTTCTGACCTTACAGATTGATCAGAGGGCATTGTTGAACTCGCTAAGAAGTGAAATCTGGTTCGACAGTGAGTCGTAGTGATCGGTACATAATGATTGGGTCGAATAGGCATTAAATTGGGCGCCGAATACCTGGACTTTCAATGCCTGGCTGGACCTTGATCGAGACCGGTCCAATACAAGGTCGCACCTTCCAGCGTCCTCTCGATCCGACCGAATTCACATTCTTATTGGGTAGCCACTTCAATGGGACCACAGACACTCTCCACCACGCCAAGTTGCGTCTCTTGAAAGCTTCTCGGGACGTGCACCTGTTTTCAGACGCCAACATCGTCAAGGCATGGCTGTCTACAAAGAGGCGTTTTCCCCTCGCTGGTGCCACTGTACAGATACTATCAGGTAAGTCCGTTCCACCACGCCGTCTCGAGGTACCTGACTCGAAAACAGTGAGTGGTGGCGGCGACGATAGTGTTCCCGCGAGGCAAGGTCCCCATTTTATCGTTCGAGAACACAATCTCGCTGTTTTGCGTCCCAACGAAATCATTTTCGGGCAGGTGGCGTGTGCGGAGGATGTCACGCAGCGGATAGTTGCAATCTGGGACGTCCTCTTTCGGACGAGCTACTAGCACAGCTGTATGTCTTTCGCAAGACAGACTCCAGGAAGTCAGACGTCCGGGTTTTGTTTCTGCCTTGCTTACACAAGAACAGACTACTACCGTACTTGCCAACTGTCGTCTGCATGGGCTCACGTTTGGACACGCATACCTCCCGCTCGCACAAGTGGCGATGACCCGGGTGCTTTACCGACGGTACCTGCGCGGAGAAGTGTCGGAGGAAGAATGGACATATCGAAAAAGGCAGCCGTATCAAACTGTCGGTTCGCTCAACTTGCGCCCCCATCTAGACAAAGCATGGTACGAGAGGGGAGGCGGGGGCGAATTCATGCTTTCTATCAGCATGTTCCCTTACCGGCTCCCGTTTATGACGCTCGGAGGAAGGAGACCACACGAGTACCATGCAGAAGAACTGTCGAATGGTGCACCGCCATTCTCTGATCTGCTCACGTTTGACCGCTACTTGCATCGCGCTGGGCTGATCAAGAAGCAGGCAAAGTCGTTTTTCAGTCATCCACTGCTTTCCGAGGTGGTACATTGCACCAGTCTGTGATTCGCTCGCCGTGCTCTTCGGCAATCAAAGGATGTCGAGAACGTCCCTGGCATTGGCGCACATGGAAAGTCGACTGAGGAAGAGGTTCTGGCAGTTGCTGACATGCCTGGGATGTTTGCCCATGGAGGGTCTAGCCTTGGTGACGTATGTCTTCGCCACTGACCATCGTCCTTGTTCTTATTCCAGATTACTTTTGATACTCCCGACGGAATACCCGTTGCCGCACACCCACCTGCTCTCGCCGTGCTCTTCCGTTCCACATCCAGCCAAAGCAGGTTATGTCACTCCAACTCTGTCCACCGCGATCGGCACGGACCCGAGAATTGTTGCTGAGAACGCCATGACGCGGCTCCATACGACCTTGGCGCATTGACTTCACACGGATGCATGAACATCTACGTCTTTTATGGCGGCAACGTGTACGAGGAGGTGGTAGTAAAAGAGTGGCTGGATGAAGTCAGGGAGGCGATATTGTGGTACTTCGGTCGAATACACCGGTCGCCGCATCCTGATCAGCACGTTCACGACGTTGGCGTCACACGGAAGGAATGATTGTGAGCCTTCATCACTTCTCAGGGGATCTCTTGAGAGCGATTCTCGACTCCCACTGCGCACGTTATCTTGCTGCCGATTCCCAAAGGACAGGGAACTTTCCAAGTTGGTAGAATCGTTCTACTGTACCATTACTCCGCTGGAATTGTAAGTTACTTGGTGACGGTTGCCAGTGTTGTAAAGATCGAGTTTGACAACTCCGCCTATAAGTCGTTTTTCTACATCTCTCTAAAAGTTAGCTTGGGAACTGTCGTCTTGCTGCGCTGCGTACCAGACTCTAGGCTTGCTTGCGTTCAAACACGGAACGAGGTAGAGTGGAAGTGCTTATCAGAATGTTGCCGACGAAGATCGTGTGCCGATGGACCGATCGAGACTGTTTCCCAGAGTGTCCGCTATCCAGCTTCAAGTCTTCTGGCACCACAACCAGCTTGAAGCCATCGTTTAGAATGTACCAAGATAAAAACCATGTTGATGAGCGTCCGCCGTGGTTTGTCGAAACGCACACTTTGTCGCTCGTTCACTGGCAACGGAATCGTGCCAGTGACACTCTCGCAACTTGTCATGCTCGAAACTCTGGCAGGACGTAGAGTTTACTGCCAGTGTTTGGAAGGAGGTAATCTTACCGTGAGTCTGGGAGCAGTTTCCGAGGTGTGTTTTGGTAATTGTTTCCATTCTGGCGTCACGGTCCAAGTTTGAGGAGCCGGCACTCGTGCCACGGAGACAGCTAGTACGGTGCCGGTGAGTGATCGTTCTGTTTACTCCAGGAGACGACTCGAGGAAGCCTATTCTTGATTCCCCCCGTCGGTCGTCTGGACTCGACAACGAGTCTCAAATCCAAAGTTCCTGGCCGTCGTTGATTCTAACATGACCTCAAAAATGCACGGATCTCGAAGCTTTCAAGGTCGATGGTTTGGACTCTTCGTTCCCGTCACCGCGCCAAAACTACAAGTCACAAAATGGTCCTACAATGTAGAACTTGAGGGGCGATGTTCTGCCACGGTCGCTCGTTCGGTTGGGTGGAGAGGACGCTGGAAGTGAGCGCTGAACCTACAAATGCATGACACTCATCTGGTGCAAAGCCGAAAATTGTACCCCAAGGCAGTGTTTGTCTTGGGAACATCTCACGGGTCCATTCGTGGAGAATAAAAATATCAAATTTCTGGTCGTCGTTCCGGACCTCACATCAAAGAAGTCGCCCATATAGCTATGTACAATGGTCTTCAGTATCATAGATGTAAACTGGGTGGGTAACAGTTCGCAGGGTATCTTTCCATCAACCTATTAAAACCCGTAGGGATCAACCCGTTTGATACATTTTGGCTGTGGCCGAACCCACTCGTCTGGCTCAGGTGCGATAGTGTTTGACACCTCCTGGGCGATGTTTTCCATGGCCATGCTCCGCAAGTCGAAACTAGTCAGTCTCTTCCGTTGTCTACTAGGACCTGAGATCACAAAATCACCGGGAAAACCAACAGGCCACGTAGGCAAGTAACAAATCTCCTGTTGATCATTTACGAGTCACGATGTCAACATACGATGACGGCGAGACTGCAACAGACGCACCTCAGGACCACAGGAAGGATTGCACTTCACCCAAACACCCCAGTCCAGCCATGTCAACAGCTGGTTCAAATCCTCTGCCCAAGTGTTCCAAACCTGAGTTACCTCCGCAATGTCGGGCGATCCCTTTGTGTTCAACAACTGATCGATACCCGCGTACACCCCAGCAGCCCACATCTTCGTGACAACACGGCAAATCTCACGGCTAGTCCCCCGTACGGCCCGAACAATCAGCCTCTCTGAATCGGTCATAGAGTCTAGCTCGGACTCCATGGGATATGTATGTGTCGTAGCACAGAGCTTGTATATAGGTTTCGTCCAGTCTAGGTCGGCCTTGTCTGACGGGTCGGTTGGCGTTGCTGAGAAAAGGATGTAAGGCGTCAACATGATTCGGAGCTGAGAGTGAGTTTTGTTGGCGAGATCGAGGAAATCTTCTAGGTTCGTTGCCGACGTATTCAGGAGATGGCGTGTCAGTTCGAGGCGTCCAGCGAATCGATCGACTATGACGTGAAGCAGTGTTTTCCAGTCAATCCCACTCGACGGACCCGAGGGCCTGGTAAAGACTGCTCTTAGCCTTGATTTCACAGCCGACAGATCTTCGCTGGATATGTTTTGCAGGCGATGGTCCCACCTTTCCTGACCAGCTCGAACGGCAACCAATGAAGGTACAAGTTGTGTGTCGTAGAAAGAAACCAGTCCAGCAAGATCCAACTGGACGCGAGTCTCGCCAGGGAAGCGATTGTGACGAGAACCAGCATTAACAGCCTCAAACGTGACGGATCCGGCTGTTCAAAGTCACTTGAGTATTTCTCCAGCAAGCCGTGCAGCGGACAATACCCACTCGTCATTGGAAAAGCACCCTCTGGACGTTCCAGATTCGTGAAAGAAACGACGCTGGCACCAGAGGTAAAGTCGCAAAGCATGACCTCACTAGAACTGTTAAACAGAGCAGAGCCACTGGCAGGGCAAAACGATAGCTCACAAATCCATTGACATCCTGTAACGATGTTCAGTTGAAAGATATCAGAAGAACTTCAGAGGGGAAAGATTTACCTCACAATGCCATCCAGACCAAAGTTTTTTGCCCATCGACAAAGGTCTTGAATGCGCTGTAGTTCTTCAAATACGTCATCAGGGCGCGATTCCCCCCATGCAATGAGGTCCTGTGCATCCATTGAGCCGTACGGAAACTTCGCGCCACTGCTGCCATCAAAATATACAATGTTGAGGGGTCGAGTGGTCGCGAGTGTCAGAAGCCAACATCCTTCTCGGAGTAGATTGGATCCCCAAAAATCCCGGCAGAAGAAATATGAAAACTCAGGATCTGTGGCGACCCATTCCGGACCAGGTGGCAATTTCTTAAGATGCGTGCCGTGGTAGAGAAGCGTCCCTTTCGGAATAACTCCCGGTACGATGGTATGGCCTGGACAAGATGCGTTCTACTGAAAGCAAGACAAATGCACGGATTGCTTACCATTTCTCATCCGGGTATTGGGCCAGTGTTGGAGCAACGAGTGTACAGTCTCGAACACGAGATGATCGGTGGCATTTGGGTTTGGAAACTTGTCAACGCTCCAATCTGTAGGATCATTGTCGCCATGAAGGGCTGCACGGGCGCCGTCTTTCCACCGGTGACTAGGCACCAGTGGTACCTGGAAAGCAAATGAGGGGACCACAACTGATGCAACAAGACCGAAAAGAGCTGCTTGGAGCATCGCAGGACATGGACCACAGAAGTGGGTGAACTTCAACGCTTTAATACCTATAGGCCTGAGTCAGCCTGTCAAGGCGCATCGCCGACTACTCGGTAGAATTGAACTACCGCTTACTGGAAGCGGACACAAACGTGTTCGTATAGTGCTTCGCGTGACGTATCCAGCAAACGCAAGGACATACTAATCCGAACTTTCATCTCCAGTATGACTCATCGCTCTCGGGCTTGGCGTGAAGATGCGGAAGTCAATTGAATCCAAGGGTACTGAGGCAGAAGTAGCTGGATATCAGTACATAATCTGAAATAAATGTAACTTGGTTTGACCATTGATGCATGGCGTCGATCCACCTAGAATATTGTCGGTCTGATATTTAAGTATGGAAGGGAGCATAGTCAGCGTGAGCAATTACATAATCATCGACGCGCCACATCCGTGGCAACACCCGATACGGGATCATTGTTACAACCATAGTAACCACTAGAAACTGCTAGTTTGTATACAAATTCTTATAAGTTATTTGCGGCATACATAATCATATTCTCGAATGTTCCTTCATCATATGTGACTGTCAGTAAATGGTTGACAAACACTTGCAGCTGCAGTGATTAGTAATCCATGAGTCTGCACAAGAGTCATTAACAAGCTTATCATTGCTCATCAAGTTGGGCAATGAACCACATCAATATTGAATGGAAGGTCCTGGAGAGTGCACTCTCTATAACTTTTGATTAATTACCTTGCTGAAAGTCATATGCTCATGTATTTTATCTGCAGATTTTAAACAAGGGTAAACAACTGTTTAAATATGGCTGAGATTCTATTTATTATGTCAGCTTTCCTTTCTAAAAGAGTGCAGGGTGCCTCAGGTCTTGCATCATGTGTTCTCAGTTGCCTGTTGTAGTATGCTGGTCTCTCATCAGTTAGCCTATTGGCCATGCATTGACCTCTTCTGTTCTTTTGGCCCAACCACTACTTCTAGGAATTGTTTCTGGCCTCAGTAACCCCAGGAAATCATCTTGGAGGACCCTTGCTATGGCATGTTGATGAACTGTTTGCCTATAACTAGTTGTATATGAGGTCTTTCCTAGCCTGCTTAAGACTAGAGAAAAAATTTCTCTCTGTTCTTATAGATTGCAATAGTGTCTTCATTCACACCTAGCTAGCTTTTTTGTTTGTGCTCTTTAAGTCATATAATGAGCTGCAAAGATGTTGTTTTGATCAATGCATGTTATAGTTCTGGACCTCACGCTACGTTTTTTACATTTTATTCATCTCATCGCATTTAGCAACTTTTCACTTTCGCAGTCACGTGACCTTCCGCTCTTCTTCGTCACGTGATCTCACATGTGACCGTGGGACAACACATGACTCGAGTCTAGACCAAGTCCAGACTCTTGTCTTATCTATGACGTCATGCCTCACGGTTGTTATAGTTCAGGACCCATACGCTACGCTTTTCATTTTCTTCACCCAATCATACTTAACCACTTTCACTTTTGCAGTCACGTGACCAAATCACCTGACTTACTCCTTTTCAGATCACGTGACATTCTGCTCTTCTTCATCACATGATCTCACACGTGACTGTGGGACAACATGTGACTTGAGTCTAGACCTGGTCCAGACTCTCGTCTTATCTATGATGTTACACCTCACGGCTACCTTGCATTTCCCTCATGTCTTCTTATCATTGACTCTCCCTCGCCGGCCCTCAAGCATTTAGGACTCAGACGACCTACCCTAAACTCCCTTAGTATCATATATATACCGTTCCCTTCCACCGTCTTTTCCTTAGTCCTATTCACTTGTCTAACTCTCCCTTGGGGGCCTTGGACACTTTGACTACCACTCCTCTACCCTTGCACTTAGCCGTTTCTGAAACAACCAACCCCTTACCAAATGGAGCAGGTGCTTGCTAGTCAAGTGTAAGCCTTAGACTGGGTATGGAGTTGGGGAAACTCCAAGAGAACAAGACTGAGGTTCTCTGGAGTGGCAATGAGCCTTATATACTATCCTACTGTGTGTGTACATGTTTGGTGTCTAGAACTGTACAGTACCTATATAAGGATATACC
>JBBPRT010000037.1:0-38360 GCA_038093175.1 Boletus hoseneyae
TTGGGGGGGGGGGGGGGGGGGTGGAGGGGGAGTAGCTCGTGCAACGGGCTTCTTCGGGGACGATGAGAGGAAACTGAACATGCCGCCCTTGGGTTTCGGTGGCGGAGCCACCGGTTGAGGCGCAGGCGCAGGTGGTGGTACGAGAGCTTTGAACTGTGCGACAATGTGAGGATCGCGGCGAACCTTCAACGTTAGCGTAAACTCCAGCTTATTGTGCTCAATCCTGGACACGAAATAATCAAGTAGGTAAAAAGAAATGCGGGAATTGACCTACAACTCGAATTCCTGGTCAATGCGCGCATCAGGAGACAGTCGTGTTTCTGGCGTGGTGACGTAGTGGATGCCATTGTTCAACGTGCACGTGAGTGCCGTCGCCTGTTGTGGTATAGGTACCTTGAGACCCTTTACGCCAAGTACTGAGAGGAACGAAATCGGCAAGTGCGGATGGAAGAAAGACTAGATACTTGCCTCTAACAAAGACCTTACCGTGTGCTTTGCCTGGCTTTTCTTGCGACCGGTACTCCCTAATCTGCTTAGCATACTCGTTCTACACCCGTTAGCGTATTCGATTAGGGACTCAAACATCAAACGTACCATGTCAGAAGGACGTCTGACAGCCTTCCATGCCTTACCGCTGTTTACATCCCCCGCAAACGACGTGTGTGAGACCTGCTCAGCGTCAGCAGAGGCAAAAATAGCCTCGTGTTCGCGGACTCGGTATTTCTATCATTCGAAACAAACTTAGCAAGACGTTTTGCGTCCGCCGAAAAAAATAACTTACACCCTGACGGTGTTCGGGATCAAGTCTTCGCAACTCCTTTGATATACTATCGGCCAAATGCTCCTCCTCAGTGTCAGAAAGTCCAATATCAAGAAGCAAATCGCTCTTCGTCAGTGCACCGGCATCGCCAGTACTGCGACTACGCCTTCGGCTCGGGCGACCCGTACTTGGTGGCATTGACATTGGGCGCGGAGGTGTATAATAACCCATCGACTCCTCGTCGTCCCTCCTCCGTGCTTCCCTTCGCTTCTGCAAAATCAGCTCCTCCCTTGTCTTGATAGCATCCTTGGTCGGCGAAGCTGGGGTTGGCACTTCATACACCGGGCTCCTGAACGAAGGCCCCGAATAAACAACCGAATCTGTTGCAGCGCGTTGAATCGGTAACGGACCGGTTCTAGCGGGCTGCACGATAGGCGCGCTGCGAAAGTCGTCCAAAGAAAGCTCCATGTCCGTCTCCGTTTGCATGCTATCGTCCCCAATGTTACTACTCGTATTGGCACTGAACTGGCCGGCTTTGATGCCTTCCGTCACTGACTCAACTCGAACTTGGGAGCGTGCGTTTGGTCTCTTGGTGCTTGGGCCGCAACTGTCTTTGACATCATCCATGAGTCGGTCAAGGGCAGACCGCATCTCCCCGAGCTGGATTGACCCCATTGAATCTCGCAATCCTATCCCTAGACCTCCGCTGAGGTCGAGGCTCGTCTCGAGTAAACCAAAGCTTGACCGTGGGTGTGCAGCCGTAGGTTGAGGTTGGACTGGTTCCACTGTTGACGGTTCGATGGGTGATATCTCCTCATCCCCGACCGTGGGCAATACATTACCATCCATGGTATCCTCTTCATTATGCTTGACACCCTCCTGACCATCGACACTGACAGTAGCAGAGTCCATCGTGCGTTTCTCAGCAGTCTGGATGGTCGCAAACTCGGCACTGATATCGATAATGCCAGACGTCATATCCGAACGCCGTTGTTTCTCCTTCTCCGATCCCCCGACATCCGGAGCCTCAATGCCGTGCTCATAGGGAACTTTCTCATCCAAGTCCTCATCTGCAGGTAGGTCCGCAACGGGTGCAGGAGAACTGAGCGCATCTCCCAACGGGCTCTCCGTACTCCTTTTCCCCATCAACCTCATCTGAATATCCTCTCTACTGATTCTAGTCCTTGGCGTACGCTCGCTCCGTAATTCTTGTGCGCTTACAATCTCGCGCAAGGGTGACCCTGTCCGCACGGATGGTGATGCAGACCAGAGTGCAGGTGAACCAGACAGTCTGGAGGAGAAAGGGAGGGGGGAATCTGATCGTCGGCGCGTGTCAAAGTTCGTGGGCGAACCCGAGTTCCGCTGAGGCGTCGCCCCTGGGGAAACTGGGCAGGACACGACACTACTAGCGGGGATAGGGTCAGGATGTGTGGGCGGCTGCAATGAGACATGTAACGGCGGACTACGTTCCCTTTGCACGGCTCGCTCGTCGGTAGAGACATTGGGTGAACCGGACGTGGGAAAAGAAAGAGGAGGCGTATGACGGGGAGGAGTACTCGTTGCGAAAGTTGAGCTGCGTGGGATGAGGTCAGACAGTCTGGGAACGTCATCCTTATTATCAGGTTGCGGCGGATTGAAGACCTTTTGAAGCTCCGCCTCCAGGTCAAGGTTGGATAATGACACCTCCGACTGGCCGATGGACAAGTTTGCAGGATCCAGTGGGTCTTCAAATGAAGTAAATGATAGCTCGCCAACTTGCTCCTTCGATCTCGACACAGGGGAAAGGTCTGCAGTGGATAATGCTACACCGCACAATGTCAGCGTCAAAATCGGAAGGGTAGGGGCGATGTAAACCCACCGCCGTGACTATTCATTGGGGAGCTTTCATCTGCCGGCGGTTGCAGTTCAAACCGCGGAATGAGAGAATCTCGATTAGAGTGTTCGCTTCGCGCAGGTTTCTTTGCTGGAGTCGGTGACGGTGGCATCATATTGACGTCAGCTTCAACTTCATCTACTTGGTGGTCTTGGCACGCACGCTCAGCATGCGTCGACCTTGCAAGTGGAATGCCTGATCCAGATGAAATGTCCATCAAGGATTCTGCTGTTCGAGGAGGCGTTGAAGGAGAGTCCTGCACGGTAGGCTCGGAATTGCAGAAGGGGAAGGCTGGGGAAGACATCGCGGGAGACGATATGCTAGCTCGGCGCCGTGCACGCTCTGCATGATGAGTGCGACCGTACGGAATCCCATCTTCTGTTTCCATGTCCGGTGGCAGAGAGGGGTGGTGACTAGGAGTCGAAGGTAAGCCTAGTCCTTGCAGAAAGGTGGATTGCATCATGTTATCGACAATGCCGGTGATGCTTTGATCTACATCACCAAGTTGAGCGCTCTCAAAGCTGGTATGTTCGATATCTTCGGCGGTCACCACATTGTCTTGACCTTGATCATGATGGTTCTCTAATTCGTCGTGCTGATGGGGTTCACCATAATCATCCTCGTCAGACGAAAAGAAGGGGTTCTCTTCTTCTTCTTCGTCTCGGTCAAACTCCAAGACATCGCAGCGCTCATCAAATGTCACTGTTTTCCGTCTCTGTCGTTTACCCTCCAACGAGGGCTGATCCGCGGCTCGGGGCCCATGAAGTCGTTTCGAAACAAGTGAGGAGCGGGAAGGAGTGATAGGACGGGAAGGAGGTGCTGAAGGTGGGGGTGAGGGTGGCGCAGGTGGCGGGGCTGGAGCGGGAGTAAACGACGGTTTGGGAGGCACGGGCGGTGGCTGCTCTTCTTCGGCGCCAACGGCCCGTTTGAAAGGGCTCTTTGTGACGGGTTCATTCTCGATGAGCCCTTGATAAGCTTTGGACTGGCGCCTTTCGCGCTTGAATGCCAAGGGTCGCTCGTTCTCCGCTTGTTCATGCATAGAATCGGGACGGGGTCGTTTTTCGCCGCTAACTCGGCGAGTGCCTTGCTGAACGGAGGAAGTATCGCTAGATGTAGATGTAGAGGGTGTGGAAGGAATGACAGATGGGGCTTTGAATGGTGATTTCGACACGAGATTACTGTTTTTAACGTGCTTGTAACTGGATGAGGATCGTCGAGCGACTAGAGGAAATGGGGGTCTCCCTTCGCGCTTTGAAATCCTGAGTGGGGTCGTCCCGGGATTTGAACCCGGTGATGACGATTTGCCCCATCCTTTGGCTGAATCGCGACGAATTGATGACTGAACTGGATCCGGAGAGTTTGAAAGCAGCCTATCTTTCAGCGCGGATGCTGTCGACGATCGCTGTGTGCTCATAACGAGCCTGTCGTGGATGTGTTTCACGATGGCGTCGCTGTCGTCGCTGTCGTGGGTTTCGTCGTCGTCGCGTACGTCGGTTGTGGTGAAGGAAGAAACGACGAAGGACCGTGTGAAACTCTGTTCAACGCGTGGGACCACGTGACCGCGTAAATGGCCAAACACGAGTAAATACCCGTTCCTACAGGAGTATTGATTGCGCCATGATTTTGAGACATTTAATTGTCTGCAATTGCTGGTTTCTTGTTATAGCGGTCTAATACCCCCAAATGCAGATTTTTTGCCTGTCCTCGCAGGAGAATCCGTGTAAGCTTATTTAGATCTTCATTCGGAGGTGAGATTTCAAAGGACTTCCGACGATAAAGCAATCATCAGATTCGTGTCCGAGAAGATATCGAGCATTAATGGGGTAGTGGTAACCTGGGTCGTTGCCATCGACCCGCCGGGGGTTCGATTCCCTCTTAATGCAAGAATTGATTTTTTGCATTGATAGGCATCGACGGACAGGAAATTCATACCAAATAATGAGAAAGATTTCTAGCTGAATGAACATCGTTGCTAGTGTGCAACCGTAATACTAGTACACAAGCAAACTCGACCGTCGATCACACACTCAGCCTCGCTTTCAGATCGCTGATCGTATCGATAATACCCACTCCCGCAGACCTCAATTCGTCCCACTCCTTCCCTTCCGTCGAAACGCTGCGGACCCCTTCCTTCACCACCCACGTCTTCCACCCACCCAACTCAGCCGCATGAACGGCAGACGCCTTGACACAATAGTCCCCAGCCACACCCACAACATAAAGGTCCGTCACACCCTTTTCTCGAAGCAACCCCTCGAGATCGGAAACCCAAAGCTCCCAGGGATCTTTAAACGCAGAATAACACTCTACACCCAGGTGGGTGCCCTTCAAAATGACCCCATCGAACTGATCCTCACGCAGAGGCTCGACAAGCTGCGCGCCCGGCGTACCCTGGACGCAGTGATCCGGCCACAACACTTGCTCCAGACCCCGCTGTGCGATCGACTTCAAATCTTGGCCCTTCGCGACGACGAGACATTCCGGTGGATAGATCGTCGTCCGCTCGAAAAGTGCCTTGCCGGAGTGCGAAGAGGCAAACGAAATGTGGCCAGTTGGATGCCAGTCTTTGGAGGCATATCGGGCACGGAACGGAAGATCGATGATCTCCTTCACTTTGTTGATAACCGATGGGCCATCCGGGACGGCTAGGCTCCCGGTGATAAAGTCTACCTGCATGTCGATGACCAGTAGCGCGTTTACTGGACCTTGAGTCTCTGCCATGTCTGTCGAAAATGCTCCTTGTGAGATATGGTATGGGGTTATGAATATGTCGCACCTGTTCACGCTGAGTAGGTAGCTGGTGTGGGCCAGAGAGGAGCAAAGGCAGGCTACTAGGTGTTTAGAGGGCCGGTGGCTGCTTTTCTTTCCTTTTGTGAAAGACACAGCACGCCGCAGCTAGTCAGGTTGGCCAAACTTACTCTGGATTGAGATTAATACCGGGCAACAAAAAAAATCCACGAGAACGGCCAACTTTGTCGGCAGATTCGGGGACGTTCAAGTTGTGCGCGCTAAAGATGCTATGCCGTATAGGGTATAGCCGCCAATTCGTAGAAGAGTTTTGTAACATTGTAGGCAAGCAGCCAAAGACTTTGCCGTCAGGCTAAGGCACCCATGTGCACCCGCAATATACGTGTAATTTCAGGGGCAAGCTCATATCTGAATCTACATATTTGTTGCTCGTTTTTGTACGACGATATCCAGATCGTCTGTAGCATGCTAGGAACTTACGGATGTGTTATTGGACCAACCACTGGCAGGTTCCAAAGTTCGATCGATGTGAATAGTACGTTGCATGATGGCATCCCGCATCTATTGACAAGCGTGACGTTGAAAAAAAAAAAAAAAAAAACTTGTACAAAGCTTCTTTTAGAGTCTCGGCCCGCTGGAAGCGTTGTGGTCCGACTTGGATTCACAACTCGAAGGGCCGGCTCATCGCCTCACGACCGGTATTTGATGGCTTCTCATGCAACATACAACGCTATTTTTGATCGGAGAATCGAAGAAATCGTGATGACAAAGCATCTAATATTCGACCGACACAGACGCTCAACGACTATGGAAATGATTCAACGACGCAATTTCATCAGCGGGCACACAAGCATGCTACGCACGTTCAGCAAAAGGAGTGTAAAAACGGGCAGTCACCCACGTTAAACCGTCTCGCATGATCAAGACCCCTCTCGAAGCATTGATCTTTACAGTAGTAACCATGTCTGGAAGCCACTCGTTAGCATGGACCGGATCGACAGCGGTAATAAATTATAATGAACATGCCTGCAGTCTTCCGGAACCGTCTCGCCGGCTTGTTGGAACGTTAATCCAGAGTCATATTGAGATCAGTATCAAATCGTTACCTTGCACTTTGCGCTCATGCCACCACCGAAAAACGGTCTTCATATAAAATTCTCGAATGCAATCAAGGCAGATCCAGTCTTGTTTCGTCCAATCTTGAAAGGGTTCACCCTTGTGCGCGAAAAGTTCATGGAACAAAGTATCATAATTGGCTTCCCGGAGCGCCTTGAACAGTGGTCTCTCAGCCACATTGGACGACAATTTTAGAAAGATCTCGGAGGGAATCCCCAGATACCCTTTCAGGCGTGCCCAGTCTACAAGACATGTGAGTTGACAACTAGACGATGAACGACATGATCGCACTCTTCTCATTGTACAAGTCCGGAGTACATGGTGTGTTGGGCGGGAGATACATCCGACCGTTCCGACCACACGCACGGCCTGTTAATAATAAGCATATAGGACAGCAAAATGAGTCAGACTAACATGTGTCGTTGGCGCCACACACTTCATCCAGGATCGACCCTACGAATGCCAGGGGTATAGTGACATTGCGCTGTGAAAGTACGCTATCAACGGATGAAAGGAGAAAACCGTCATAGATGCCATCGTCATATATGTAGCCAAGCGGCAGTGGATCAGAACTTTGCTCCTCGAAGCAGCGCAGAATAATGTGAGGGCCAGAAAACAGATACAATCCATTGAAGTCATCTGTTGAGATGGCACGGATTAGTTGATGCAGCAGAAATCTAGGACAATGTCTTTTCGCAGACTTACAGACTTCGAGAGATCCTACCATCTTGCATTCCGCAAGGATCACCCAACCAGCAAGGCCTCGTAGGAAGATGCAGACCTTGCATATTTGAATGAGTTCCTGAGACGTGTATTTGCAGAGGAAAGCCTTTTGAGTCTCTATACTTGCACCCTCTGCGCGCTGACCGTGGGCAGCACTCCCGTAGCCGTACAGAGTTGACATGATCCAAACCCGGTACATCGCACGATGAAATCGCCATGATTCGATAAACGATAGTTGGCTGGTTCTCGAGGTCTTGTCTTTGTGTCTATCAAAAGTGAATCGGGCGTATCGATGAATAAAAAAAACTCACATCCAACTGAACAGATCCTCCAATGCAGACACGACAGAGGCGTTCGATAGCATGATCCGCTCCTCCTCGCGGGATGGTTTCTGACTGATCACGTCATTTTCATCTACTTCCACGATATCCTTCCCGATGCTTCTCAACGCCTGATAGCGTGCAAGCTGTAGTGCCTGTAGTATTGCGGGGCCAACTAGCTCATTGAGACGAGCCATAAAGCCAATGACCACGTGTGGTTCCTAGATTGATAACGATCATTACCTCGTGTCTGAGAAGCCATTCGTTGGACACTGTTCTGGGATTTCTTATCTGTTACTGCACTTTGTTCGTAGTTGAACTAACCACCAGCGCAAGCCGACGATCGACCTTCTATTCAAATGCCGCCCGGCTACGGCGACATAAGGTTACACAAAAAATGTAGGGTTACTTGGAGATTCCAGACTCCGACAGACCATCTCTTTTCGGCTTCTCGGCCCGCGATCCTACAGTCACTATACCGTACTACAGCATTACTTGGCGGAGTTTAGATCGGACAATATTGACTTTGAAATGAAATCGCCGCTTTGTAGACGGCGGCTAATTGACAAGAGAAAGCCCTGTCTCAGATCCATTGTTTGCGGCAGCGTGCCGAATGAATATGAATATCAATTGATACCGCGATGACGGATAGTATCCAAATGGGGTAGGCTGTTTTTGAAATCAAGCTTTCAGGGTCAAGTCGTACCGTCAATGGATAACATTTAGAGACCGTTCGACTTGTCCTCTTCCCCGGACGTTCTGTCTTTTGCAGGAGCAACGATCCGCAAGTCTCTCTGATTCCCTCCATTCTCTATTTTTTCCCTCTTTCCCGTCAGTTCACCCCCATCCGACTATAGTTCTTTCCTTTCATCGTATAACTGACAATGGCGGGGGATCCGAGTTACAACATCGCAGCACGCAAGGTTGTTATTTCTGCTTGTGAGTCGTTTGCCGTCTACCGAATTTATCATTATTTCTTACCCCACCGCCAAAGCAACGGCTCTCGCCGTCATGTTCATAGAACTCGGATTGTTCATGGGTGATGAAGTCAAGCATATATGGCCGTAAGTCGCTCCCTTGCAAACACCGTACGACGGTAAACGAATCAGAGTTCCAGACGCCTTCGGTTATCCTGGAAAGCCAGGATTTATATATGTGCCAGGTATGCTGGCTTGATCAGTCAAATGTACGTGCGATCCTATTCTCCATGGTCCACATCTCGTGACACACGCCCTCCATCCTGATAGATTTAACGTCTACTTTGCTGTTCGTATGTATCTCGGCATATATACCTCTCCCACCGGATGTCGCGTCTGGTTCATGTACCAAGCGCTCATCGTCCAATTCCTCCTCGCCAGTGTAGAAGGTTTGCTCATGTTTCGCCGTACGTATTCTACCGATCCCTTCCCGTCCCCCTCTCATCCATAAAGTATAGTTTACGCCCTCTTCCTTAAAAGTCGAATGATTTTGTTGGTGTTAATGTCGTTCGTTCTTGCCCAAGGGGTTTCCATGGTCGTCAGCGCGCGTTTATCATTCCCCTCAAACAAATACACGGTATCATGTTGGATGACAAGAAGCAACCCTGGGAACGCATTCTTCAGGTTAGCCCCCTTCCTTCCTGCTGACGCGCTCCCAAGTTTCTGTCTGCTCACCTTCGTATAGTGCGACGACATTGACAACCAACGTGATTATTTTCTTCATGGCCTTTTGGAGATACTGCCGATTACCCACAAGATGGACGAAAGAGGGCCTTGGACGGGCCATCCTCTGGGATTCGGCGTTCTCGTTGACCGCGATATCAGGTGAGGAGTGTGTTTCCTTTTTTGCTAACCGTTTGGTGTGAGGTTTGTTGTGCAAGTGAAGCTGATTTTGACGGGTTAGGGATAATGTTGTTCTTGACGCTCTGTTCCCTCGAGGTGATCAAGCCGAGTATGAGTGGCAATGTTACGTTCTGGTAGGTTGAACATTTGAGATTGATTTTAACGTATCTGACGTCTGCTTGGACAGTTGGTTGGTATGCGCCCTCTGGGTTTCTGTAAGTCGCCCTCAATCTTTGTTAATGAATCACCCAACATAACCTCCGGCCAGGTCGGGAGAATCATCGTGAACCATGAAAAAATACCGCGAGACGAACTAGGGGTGAGCACTACGTGGAAAGGGACGGTGCAACTCACGTCACAAATTGAGATGGGCGAGAGCGTGTTGACGCTCGATACTCAGTGTGCTTCGACGAATGATGCCACAACAAACACGTTGCAGGGTTCGCTTTCGACGCCCATGACCAAGGCAAGTCGGCTCTCGCCGTCAAGCATCTGCACGTCCAACGGTCCGCAGTGGTTTGGAGATGTTCCCATTGTGCATGAGCACATGTGCCGACGGACGCCACAGCCGTCGAGTACGCCTTCTGCGGTGGGGTCTGTGCCAGATGCGAGTCAGGCTTCATCGTCGAGCGGTCACGGTGACACGAGCGGTGGTGCTTCATCAACAGAGGATTATTCACAGGCAGAAGCGAACGTGCCCGAGCACGGGGGTAATTCAAGTTCAAGTGTGCAACTATCGGACGCGGCTTCCGTGGAGGTGTCTTGGCCCACCCCAAACCAACCTTCGCCGTCGGGCGACCGCACGGGTGATGGTAGAACTGGGGATCACGCACAGGCAGACGCAGAGCCACGGAAGCATGGTCATAGTCCCAGTGCTTGTTCAAGTCCACAGTCGTCACGTTCAGCCTCGCCATCTTTGCAAGCGTGGTCATGACCTACTTTTGTCGTCGTCTTTTTTTCTTTCTGGACCATTGCCATTGCTGTTGATCACATTCATTGCCACCATCTGTATAATAGTTACCATCGAGATAATCGAGCACCCACCCATGCATGTAGCCCCAAGTTTACGGATTCGTTGTCTAATATACCCCCCCCTGACGCGGTTGAATGGTTCGGTCGTGTGTCTCCCATCAATGCCGTGCAGTCGGCAGTGTCAGACCGAATTGCAGAGGCGAGCCGTAACTCGGCAAGATGTTGCCGTCTCGGCACTCAATTGTAACCTCAAGAAATAGGAGCGGAGCTCAATCGGAGTATGATAAGCGCATGATGGTGACTTGTTCAAACTTGATTCATTGGTGATCTGAGTCTGAAATACGACCATCAATGTTTGGGTGATTATATGCGCCAGAAGAAAAGCGGAAGGGTTAGGAGCCTACTTGTTCAGTGGTTCATGAGTTGTCACCATTTTGCAGCTCCTTCAAGCCCCTAGTTTGATTTTGAGATTCGACTGTCACGACAAGTTCACAACAGTGACTGGACTCACGATGCCACTCTTTAAACGATTCAAGCCATGGTCGGTCGGCGACGAGACTGCAACGTCCTCGGACCACGAACACAACGAGACGGGCGCGCAGTCAGTGGAAGGGCTGCGTAGTGCACAACAAGAGGCCGACCGTCAGGCAATGTTATATGATGCGCAGATACATGAACTTCAAAAGGTGTGTTGATGACCATCCATCCTCGTGCATGTTTGATATGACTTTCGTGTCCCTCAGAGGTCGCAACGCCGTTTCTTCTTCAAAGCACGCTTTCTCTTCCCGTTCGGCATTATTCGTACGTCCTCCCGCTGCTCGCGTCGTTTGTTGTACCTGACCCCGTGTCCGCAGTCGGTGTTCTCCTAGGGTTCATTCTTATACAACCCTACGATATACAGGAGATACATGCGCATCTCCTCTTTATGCAAGAATACGACATATCGCTTAGATTGCCTGAAATAGATTTTTCACGCGTCGAAGTGGAGTGGGGCCGTCTACGCAGCAACATTCCGGAAGTATGGAAGTTGAACAACGATGGGCGCGAGTTTCAAGTGGGTGAAGCAATGAAGGCGCGGGGTCTCACGGCACAGTACCCCGTCGTGGTCGTACCTGGCATCATTTCTACCGTACGTGACTCAAATTCCGGTTGATGCTCCGGCTGAAACGGTTTGCATAGTCTTTGGAATCTTGGTCAACCTCGCCTGAATATCGGGCTTTCTTTCGTGAAAAAGTGTGGGGTGGGTTTAATATGTTGTCTCAAGTAGTATTCAATCGAGAGAGGTGGATGGCTGCGATGATGCTCGACCCGGACACTGGTCTCGACACCCCGGGTGCAAAGGTTCGTGCAGCGGAAGGTATCAATGCTGCCAGTAGTTTTATGACAGGATATTGGATCTGGTTGGGTTTGCCATTTCTGGGTCAGTGAAACATGCACTCATCCTCCTATCATTATTAGGGCCAAGATCATTGAGAATCTCGCGGTCGTGGATTATGACACGAACAACCTTTATCTCGCAGCATATGACTGGAGATTGTCAATGTGGAATCTCGAAGAACGAGATGGTTACTTTTCCAAGTTGAAGGGTATGATCGAAGGACTCAAGTAAGTCTATATTTGATAGTTATGATCCACTGTAACTCTCAATCTAGGGAGCGTCAAGGTAAAAGAGTGGTCATAGTCGCTCACTCCATGGGCGCTACGGTATGTGGGGCCTTTTTCTTGTATATCTTATTTTATGCACGAGGGTGCTTGGTTTAGGTGGCACTTGTAAGCAGTCTGCTCCGTATCTCTTTGTTCTGCAAGAATGTTGACCTTGATGTGACAGTACTTGTTCGTGATCTTTGGTAGTCCGTGAACCGGGTAACTGAAATTCAGCATTACTAGCTTCAAATGGGTAGAATCTCCTGAGCACGGGTGTGGTGGACCCGATTGGGTGGAGGTTAGTCTCGGTCACACATCTTCATTTAAGGACTTGCTAATACAATATGCAGAACCACATTGAAACCTTCCTCAGTGTCGCCGGCGCATATTTGGTAGGTGGCGTGCCCGCCAATTGTGAGATGCCATGTCTGACCATGATATAGGGTACGGTGAGCATCTGCTGAGACCTCTATTTGAAATCATAGTAACGATGGTATTAACTATGTATTAACTATACACTTAGGCGAAGGCAATGTCCGCTTTCCTTTCTGGAGAGATGAGGGATACCGTGGAAATGAATCCTGCGGGAGCCTATGGTCAGTAGCAGCAGGGTGCAATGTCTGACGCGATGACCTTATAATCAACTTAGTGCTCGAACGTTTCTTCTCCAGGAGTGAACGTCAGCAGCTTTTTCGTAGTTGGGCCGGAAGTGCGAGCTTGTGGGTCAAGGTACAGCTTTTACAGAGCACAACCATCATGGGTCTCACTTTCATTACTACAAGGGAGGAGACACAATATGGGGTAATGAAACATGGGCACCAGATGACGAACCCGGGGCCTCCAATTCGCATGGCCCACTCATCTCCTTTCGCCGAGGAACGGTTTTACCAAACGGCGCGGGTGTTGCGGAACAATCAAAGAATATGACGGCGGAGATGGTGGGAGATTGGATTCTTGAACGTACGCCAAGCAGTTTCCAGGTTGGGCTTTGCTTCTTTGAGCATCACGCTCCATTCATAAACTGAGTTCCTTGACGATGGCAGAAAATGCTATCAACCAACTACTCTTTTGGGATCGAACGTGACGAGGAAGCACTGGCCCGGAATGATTTTGACCATAGGAAATGGTCCAATCCTCTTGAGATAAGGTATTCGGGAGACTATTTCCATGCATCGTGTATCTTATCGGTCGTGCTCACAAGGCTGCCAAACGCCCCATCAATGAAGTTCATTTGTGTTTATGGCCACGGAAAGGAAACAGAGGTGCGTAGTGTTACTGTGCACCTTTTGCATGACAGTATTAATTTCAGTTGCCTTAGCGATCTTACTGGTAAGTCACGTCGACGTAATAAGATGTGCAAATCAAGTTGATTATTCTAGGTATGCTCACGCCCAGCAAGTGCCAGACGGGGCATTGGTAGACACGGAATTGTCCAAGGAACAAGAAGCGGAAGGCGACCACTTTGCGCATTCCCCTTTTGATAACATGTCTCGACTCCGCTTGAGTTGGATCGACGCAGAGTATACAAACGAGAACCTGACACCAAAGGTATGGCGTGCCATGGGTGTTTCAAGCATGTTCTTACGTTACCTATGCAGGTTCGTAACGGTGTGAAGATGGGAGATGGTGACGGAACAGTCAGTCTCTTAAGCATGGGTGCCATGTGTGTCGAGGGATGGAAGCGTCCTCGATGGAATCCTGCAAGAATCAACATTACGACCGTGGAGGTGCGGTGATTGATCGATGTAGATATGAAATGAACTAACATGGATGTCGCCTGTTTCACAGCTTCCTCACCGCCCTGTGCTGAACATCCCTCGCGGTGGTGCCAATACAAGTGACCATGTCGATATTCTCGGATCAACATCGTTGAACGAAATTATTCTCAAAGTTGCGACTGGTGTCGACCATGAGATTGAAGAGCAGGTTGTTTCTCGTATACGGGAGTATGCCCAAGCCATCAATTGGGACTGACGTATTATTATGTTTATTATTGCATACGATTCACGACGGCATACTCGAATGCATGGATTCACGTTGTGTCATCCGCCATGATCATGATACATGATGACCAAGTCCCGCTTGTCGCGCGTGATGCACGTGCAACGACTTCCTGGTCAAACCAGATTGGTAACTCCAGCTTTCAGCTTGGCTTTGGTGTTCCTTCAATGATACGCGATCTTTATGGTAGTTGCATCGTCTTTATGACGTCTAGAACGACGACATTCAGAATGGAGCGTATATATAAAGCAGGGGACATAAATCAACCCGGGGTTATCGACGAATGGGGACCATGGAGTCCACGATCCCAACTGTAAGAAATCACTCATCGCTTGCGCTTGCGTTGTGCTTTACTGTTGCCTCAAAGCATACCCAAGTACTCGTTGTCGGTGGTGGGCCTGCGGGAAGCTATGCCGCCTCCGCGCTCGCAAGGGAAGGACTGCAAGTCGTGTTGCTCGAAGCAGCGCAGTTCCCGAGGTCGTTCTTTCGATCTCGGCATCCGTTTGTGTTATTTCTGATACATTACACAGATATCACATTGGCGAGAGCCTGATCCCGTCCGTTCGCCACTACCTCAGGTTCATCGGTGCGGAACAAAAATTGGTCGAATATGGTTTCAAACACAAGGTACGAGCTGGTCTATGTGCAATGTTAAAAAGGTCTGCGCTGTTCTGGACGCGCGTTTAATAGCCGGGTGCCGCTATCAAGTTCAATCAGTTCAAGCGAGAAGGATGTACGTGAACCCAGCATCCGAGATTTGGTTCCCGTTCGGATGAATTGACTGCCGTCATGTCAGACACGGACTTTATTGCGATTGGACATAGCAATAGCTCTTGGAACGTGGTCAGTTCCGTTTTCCCTCCTTTTCTCCGACGCGTTCATTCGCACCCATGATGGACATATCAGACGCGTTCGGATTTCGATAAACTGCTTCTTGATCATGCCAGGGAGTCTGGAGTACGCGTATACGAGAGGACGAGGGTGACGTTGCTTCGCTTCTTGGACCAATCACGCCCTGTGTCCGCAGAGTGGAAACAGTCTTGCCTGAATGATCACTCAGGGGAGATTTCGTTTGACTTTTTGGTTGACGCATCGGGGCGGGCCGGTTTGATGTCCGATCGATACATGAAAAATCGACATTACAATGAATCGCTCAAAAACATCGCTCTCTGGGGATACTGGACGGGGGTTGGAACGTACGGTCGGGGAACGGAACGCGAAGGTGCTCCATGGTTCGAAGCGTTGACAGGCGCGTATCGGAGGTGAACTTGTGACCGGAACCCGTGCGCTGACTGTTCCCGTGCCCCTAGATGACTCGGGTTGGGCTTGGTTTATCCCGCTTCATGATGGCACGACGTCCATTGGCGTTGTCGTCAACCAGGAAAGGTGGAAAGTGTTTCCGGGAACTTCGACGCGCGCACGCTACCAAGCGCTGTTGTCGCTTGCCCCTAACTTGATCTGCCTGATTGGTTGTGGGACCTTGGTCGCGAAATCGTCGGACGGGGGTCCTCCAGGTTCTGCGAACGGGTTGGTACGATCTATGGCTGACTTTAGTTACTCGGCGCCGCAGTACGCGGGGGGTTCGTATCGTATCGTTGGGGATGCGGGGGGTACGTTGTGGCAGTCCAACCTCGGCGACCGCATAGTTCCTTACAAGGGCTGCAGCATTCATTGACCCACTTTTCTCGTCGGGTGTCCACCTCGCCATGACGTCCGCCCTGTCCGCCGCGGCTTCTATCTGTGCATCTATTCGTGGAGACTGCCCGGAAAGTGTTGCTGCTGCGTGGCATACAAGCAGATTTACATTGAGCTATACGAGGTAGGGGGCAACCCTCTTTGACAAGCGGAGGAGACTGAGAAGTCGAAACATGCCTAGGTTCCAAATGATCGTATTGAGCGCCTACAAGCAGATTTGGGCAACACGCTTTGACGTCCTCAACGACGTCGATGAAGACGGCTACGAACGCGCTTTCACGACCATCCGCCCAGGTATACGTGAGGTACTCGTGGAAGGCCTATAGTCACTGAATGGAGTCGTCTCTTTTCTAGTCATCCAAGGCGCGTCCGACATGGGCGCGCGGTTATCCGAACGGGAACTCCAGAACGCACTCGATTTTTGCAGCAAATTCTTCCATCCGACATCGCCGGAACGACGTGCACGTGCCTTGCGAGACGGGCTTCCGGATAACCTTTTTGACCTTTCCATGGCAGTAGTCGACCCCAAGGAAATAGATATCACGTTGGGTAGGGCAGGTACGAACCTGGGCCCGTTCGATGGCAAGTCGACACAGACCCACCTCGTGAAAATGGTGATGGAGCAGGCGAACGCACGTCGCGTGGTGCATCGAGAGTATCTCGTCAATAACCTAGAGGGGGAGGAGATTGACGGCTTTGTGGTGAGGCTGCAGAGGGGAACGCTGGGTCTGTCGAGGGTGGGATGAACGTCCTGTAGCGGTGTCATAGGCTTGCGTGACCCGCATTTGTGACCCACAGGTTGATCATGGTTTTAAGTGGCGTACCGTAAGAGACGGAAATGATCGTCCGCGCTCCATTCAAAAACAAGTACTTACTCAGCTCTGCTGGCACTAAACTTCATTTGAAGATGATTCCACAGACCATCCCCGCGACGTCAGTGGCTGGAACCGCGCCCAGCTTCGATGGCAAGATGATGATGGGTGCCATTGGAGTGCTCAACAGAACCCAGGCAGTAGACTCGCTCGGAGGTTCGATGACGAGCATCTCGAGAATCGAGCAGTGGAATCCTCCCAAAAAAATTGCGACTCTGGTCATCTTCACTGTTGTCACAGTTGTTGCGTTCGTAGTGGACCTCCCATTGTATGATGACCAGCCCTGCTCCAAAGTGACCGACACTGTAGCAGTCGGAATGTTTTCTGGCGAATGGACAGTTGGTTTGTGGTACTTAGTGCCCGAGCGAACCGTGGGTATCGCTCAGGGTCGTACCTGGCTCCGCCGAGCAGGAAGCCTCCCTCCTCCCTACTCTCTCGTTCTACCCACACTGAAACCAACCTATCCGGGCGCCTTGCGGGCCACTATGTGGTTCTGTCAACACCCTCGATAGGGCTTAAGATTTGGCAGCTGGTACCCTAAACGGTCTCGGAAGGGCATCGCACCATGGCCCGGCTCCGACCCTCGGAGAGGAGCGATCAGTGAAGATGCAAGTTTCAGCATTGCGTCACCAACTTACTACTCAGTGGATGCATCCAATCTCCGCCCTAGGGCTAGCGTGACGGGAGATGGCATAGGCTGGATGCCAAACTGCGCCGCGATCGATCAAACCTCAGCGCTCAGCTTCAAGCTTCAGCTTCGAGCCTGCGGGGGATTCATTTCGGCAGATTCGAAGTACATGCCAGTCATATGGCAATGCCAGTGCCTGTCGCAATGACGGCGTGGGCGCGTGCATGTACCGAAACAAAACATTACGAGACCGTGAGTATCAACGCACCGCTGTTCAAGTTCACGTGTAATGATAAGACTATGTACCAGTCTCCATGTGTGGATTCCTCCCGAATTGGTTGACTCATCGACTACCACGTACTTGAACGAGCCCAAATATTGAATGACAAAATGACCTGCCGACCAGAGTTTGACTTTCTATCAGAATCTGTCAGGCAGTGCGATCGTGGTGCCGGGCGGAGTTTGCATTCAGCTTCGATGTCATCTCAGGTTTTGTGGATGGGCCGACGTCATTAATCATTGACTTGTGCACGAAGAATGAGTCACACACAAGACTTTGATATCAGCAGGGTAACTGGGAGGTATGGACATAATAGCGTTTTATACCATTTGACCATTCGGACAGTATTAAATTACTTGGTTACGTCCCCGATCCGGGCCACTGAGCAGTGGCTCTCCGTCCCATCATTCTCCTCCCTGGTCCGAGCGGTTACGACTGCCTGTAGGAAACCCACTGGCATGCCATGGAATCGCTTAGCATGCGACGTCACACGGGAAAATGATTTCGGCTGGAGATGTTTGGCGTTTACGATAGATGCGGTCGCTTGACTACAAAGGTAGGGCCTGCAATACTTAAGAACTCAGAGTCGCCCTTGGTTTCGATAGCTCGCCATGTTCCCTTCTAGGGCCCTCGTGTCAGTGGTTTTCATCTGTCTAACTGCTGTAGACGCGGATCCCCTCAGTCGTCGCACCGGCAAGGCTACTCTCACTTTGACTAGGAGAATCAATGGGAGCGGCATGCTCAAGCTCATCGAGAAAGATCGAGCTCGCATGAGCTTTCTTCAAAACACTGACCGGCTGAGCAGCGCACCTTTCAATCCCATAAACAATGCACAAGACTATTACACCACTGAAGTTGGAATTGGCTGTCCCGCAACAAATTGTATGTGAAACATTCGCCGATGTGCGCACATGGGCTAAGAATATATAGACACGCTTATAATCGATACTGGAAGCTCCAATACCTGGATCGGAGCTTCCAAGCCATACACCCCGACTAGCAAAAGCAATGGCACTGGAGAAAGCGTCGTACGTTTCAGATGCACTCATGCCAGTTGTGTCAATTTAAAGGCGGTTATAGTTGGTGCATTATGGCTCTGGTAACTTCTCCGGAGAGGAATGGACCGATACTGTCACCCTCGGCCCCTCTCTTGTAGTAGAGAACCAATCCATTGGGGTTGCCAGCCAGTCTAGTGGTTTCACAGACGTAGACGGTATCCTTGGAATTGGCCCTGCCGACCTGACTAATGGTACAGTTACCAACACGGGCTTGGTCCCCACAGTACCGGACAACCTCTATCAGCAAGGAACGATAGCTGAGGAAGTAATCGGTGTCTTCTTTGTCCCATTTTCCGAGCAGCCCAACAATGGAACGCTCACGTTTGGCGGGGTTGACGAATCGGCCATCACTGCCCCGGTGGATTATGTTCCACTCACAAATACCTCGAATGTATCGAAATACTGGGGCATCGATCAGTCGGTCTACTATGGTGACACGCTGATTATGTCGACGAGCAGTGGAATCGTCGATACTGGCACCACCCTCGTTTACCTTACTTCAGGTGAGTGACATCGTTGAGATTGACTGGCTATGTGTTGACCCGTACATTGGTACGCATAGATGCATTCAAGACATACCAGTCCGCGACGGGCGGTATTTTTGACCCCAACACCGGCCTCCTTGCCATCACTCAAACCCAATATTCTGCCCTGCAGCCCTTATCATTCAAGATTGGAGACGCATCCTACGATCTCTCACCGAACGCACAGATCTGGCCTCGTTCACTCAACACTGCCATCAACGGTAGCTCGACTGAAATCTACCTCATCGTCAGTGACCTTTCCCCCCAAGCCACTAAACTTGGATTCGACTTTATCAATGGTTACACATTTTTGTACGTGTTCATCTACTTTTTTCGTTGTCGGCGGCAATTCAGCTTGCATATCTATAGGGAGCGCTACTACAGCGTTTATGATACCACCAACCAGCAGGTTGGCTTTGCCCCTACGCTCTATACCACAGCAACGACCAACTAGCACCGTGCCGTTTCATTCGTTCGTTCTGAGGTCATGATATTTCTTCCGGAAGTTCGATTGCATCTCGGTTGCCACGTGAGAGGCAGGAAGGATTTCATGTCCTCTCATTGTTGAGCAGGAGGTTGTAATCCACTATCATTGCGGGTAGGATTCGACGCGCGACATTTAAAATTCTCGTACTTGCAATAAACTAGAGAAAGTGCCGCACTTCGTCAGCAGAGACCTTGCTTACTAGTAGAAACGGTGCTGTTCTCAACACGACGTTTGTCACGGCTGTACGAACCTGTCTACACAACGACAACTATGGCACCACTGTGAGTGACCTTCAAGCCTGAGTAAACAAGGTAATTGGTGCTCGTTATAATGCGGCGATCATGGTGGCTGTAAGTACATGTCAATCTGACCTTTTCGACTTTGACGGGCTCGTGGTACTCTTTTATTGCAGCTTCTTGCTGTGTAACTGCTATTGATATCTAACCCACCACCCAAGACCCCCGACGAACGCGGCAGCAAGTAAAGGTTGGATCCTATCGGGTATGTCATTCTGGACTGAGCACAAGCGTGTCCATCGTTATAGGTATCTCGTCGCATGGCTACTCTGGCAAAGTTTTCGTTCAGAACTAGCCATCGGATGAGTGACTGTGACTCACAGTCTGTTTGCCATGGCGTGGAAGCCTGGTCGTTGTGTTATATTGATGTCCCCTCTTTCTCTTTTTTCTCTAAGGTGTAGCTAGAAACGGCAGGGTCAGGCCAGGGTAGAGGATCCCGTACGCGTTAGTTATGCAAGGATTGCGCTTTCACCCTTGCTTTTCTTATTAGTGATATCCGCTCGATTTTTTTTTTTCAAGTGTGATCCATCGGGTCGTACCCAAGTCCCCGACGCCTGCCTCGAGGTGACTGGATTGTACTTTGATTCATTAGTGAGCGCGCGCCCGCAGTCAAATCCTACACTACAATGTGCAACCTTAAAGCGTGACGAAACACGCCAAGATCTGCCGTGTGGGTGGTGGAAGAGCGTTTGTTGCCGTCGAGTCAGACGGATTTTCAGACTGGAAAGTATGGGAAGTGTTTTGCGTGCATGGATGTGAGTGTGAGTGAGTGATGCGAACTCGAAACAGAACTGGACGGACGGGACGGACCTCGAACGCGACGTGAACTTACCCTACTTCCCCCCTACTCCCCCCCTCAATCCCCGCACCAGCCAGCGCTGCAGCACCGCCAAATAGTACCGTACGTTCCGCCCATGCAGACCCTCGTGTACTATGACAAGTCCTCGGGCGCGCGAGCGGGCAGAAGTGCGTTGTTTGGAAGGATATGTCGAAAGGATGTGGCCGCGGTGGATTGAGAGTTGGATGCCAGAGACAGTGGGGAAAACGAGGAGGGATTCTGTTAAGGGTGCGTAGGGTTGGTGGGCGGAAGGGAAATGGAGAGGGAGAGGGAGAGGTGCCGTGCAGAACCTGGGAGCACCGTGCCCAGGGGTGCAAGGTCGGTGCCGGGGCGGGGATGGCGAGGAGTATCGGACTCGTTGATCTCTTGGTTCGATGCTCTTGGCCGTGTGACACCAACCGATCATGCGTTTTCAAGCTAGCCACCATGTCAGATCGATTCTGAACAAGTCACGACGTACCGTTGACCTTGTTAAACATATTATAGTGTTACTACATTGACCGTGGCGGTCGTGCCGTTCTCTTGCTCTAGCAGGGACGCCGATGACTCGAGCCCGCTTGGAGGATACAGACCGTGCATGGTGGTCTATGACGGATCAAAGCACGAGTAAGTGAACGACTGTAATACGGCCATGCATCTGGTGTTAGTAGCTCTGATAATGACTCGGATTTAGTGTCAGCGTTGGCTTCAAGTAGTAGCAGGCGAGACTCAGTGACTTGACTACTAACCAACTTCATGTAGAATGTGGTACTCGAGTCGGACAGCGTAGGTATGCACTCGCCCCTCGCCGTAATGAAAAATTTCCCCCACGACACCTTTCTCGGGTTGCCTGACTGTGATTGATGCGCGGCACCGATTCAATCTCTGGCCCAACAAGTTGGACCCAAGACTCTGACCCCGCGAACTTGAACGTGCTCCTTGTTACCTAAAATCGTATTGGCTTGAGGGATTCTCCAACAACCGCCGCTGGTTGAGGGATTTGGACCGCCAGGTATGCTGTCGCTCTCACAAATACTGATACGAATTATGATCATTCCCACAGGTCCATACAACGTTCGACTTGACTCGGAGCCACGGGGCGATGCAGCGCCCATTTGCGGTCGGCGTAACACTTATCTCATATCGTGACTCAATGTATTGTGGAACTGACTCTGACCTGCCGCATTCAATTACTAGTCGGGTCTAACAGAGTGCTCCGGTGGTCACCCCAGTCAAGCATAATAACATACTGGAAACTGTCGTTTGCTATTCGCCACGCACGTTGGCTATAATACATGTTGGCCGACTCAACCACTCTTGGCACGGTTCGATCTTCCCGCGATAATCAGCGACTTTCCGAACACATCCATAAGCACTTGCACTTCTCCCGCTTAGTGGCCGGTGGCAGCATCACGGGACAGGGTTTGTCGAGACCTGTCCACAGCACTATATCCGTTTCCCGTGTTTGCCGTCAGTCTTGGCATGTGTTTCCATATGATTATCAAGATGCCAACCAATGGGTTTACATTTAGATTCTCGATGCCACAGGCCATGCTCAATAACACCCCAGACTGGTCACCGCTATCTTACTACTCTACCGGCCTTGGCTTATATGTGCAACCCCTTCAGCCTCTATTTGTCAAATACCATCTTCTCATCCTCTGCGCATCCCACTCATCGTATCCGTATTTTCTAATTCTACTTCATGGCTTCTACTCTGCAGTCCGCTGTCGCAAGCACTCGGATAAACAATTGTGTATCTCGTATGCTCGTTGACCTTGTACTTCCACTTCTCGATCTCACTGTCCTTCCTAGTTGCAGTCCTCACTGCTGTTGGATACGATTACAGTGAGTAACACGTGTCTGTATATGTTTCTTACATAGGATGAACTCAAAGTTGTCAGTCCTCACATTCTCAGATGAAGTATGCTTTACAACGATCTACATACTACACAGCCATCTCACCGTTTCACGATTTCTTTAGATCGAATACATTTGGGTCAGAAAACACACTTTTCTCAGACCCTCCATATATTCTGATATGATTGCAGAAGAAGCCCTGGACAAGGATCTCAATATTATTTGTTCTTGTATGTATTAGAACTGCATCCATAACATCGCACTAGAACCGATCATTGTTAACTTCCAGACACGTTATGCCGGCCTGTGTAATCTTATCATGTATGTCTATCCTGTTATGACAAATATCAATTGATCACTGACTGGTTCACTAGAAATGGTGTCCTCAGTACGTTCAAACATACGATTCCGAGCCTGTTAGGCTGACAGCATGAATAAAGTGGGAACTTCTTTTTTACCTGGCCCTGCAAAGGTGATTCATTACATTACTGACGAAAATACTTGATATTTAAACTATTGGTAGATGTATGTGCTCATCTTCATATTACATTGATCAACAATGATTGATCATTGCATTTAAATAGCTGTGAGTACATCGATGCGATATTTCCACTGTCCATTCTGCTCAAGGACACTTCTCAAAGGTGAAAATCTCTATATTTTTGCTGAATGGGCTAACTTGATTTTTTTTGGCGCTGCGGAAGGTGAGATTTCATTTCACCTTGGTCGAGATAACCTCATAGTAGTGGTGACAGTGGCGATGATCCTCCGTGTGTGGGCATTGTACAATCAATCCAGGTTCACCCTTGGCGCTCTCCTGACATTGTACACCCTCGAAATAATACCTAATCTAGTGTCAACTGTTTTAGTCAGCATTCAGAAGGAGTCCGTAGGTGCGTGTAACATGGCTTAACATCACGCATGCTATATAACCGAATATTTGCTGTTCTCTCAATCATATAGTGGTTGCTGCTCAAGTGCTTGATTTCTCGGTTTGCGTGGAGCAAGTTGTTTCAAGTTCCCCCATTTGGTCCGAGATTACGGATTTAGCACAGATCGCTCTCGGTACACTGATGTGTCTGCTCGTCATTATCAGATTCATCAGGGAGGCACTTCAAATGTACAAAGAAACAAAGCAGATCCGCCTGAACCGTTACATGAGCCTCCTCGTTAGGGAAGGCATGATCTACTTTCTTGTGTATGTCCGCGTCTCGTCCTTCCATGCATCTCTTCCTCTGACGATTCTTGATGAACAGAATCCTGGTCTTGTCACTCATCAACGTACTATTTTTCGCAAATACCCTTCCACAGGGCGGATATTGGATACTACTGCATATGCCGCAGTATATACCACCATACACGCTTGTCCCACGATTCATCTTGAATTTAAGGGCCCTTTATGGGCGCAATGTTCAAGGTAGATGTCAAAGCGACATCGACTCCGCGTTCGGTTTGTCATCGGGATCTACTTATGGCGCTGCCGCAAGCGCGATCGTGTTTGCGGATGCTGGGCCAAACGAAAGGATAGAGCAGGGGGAAGAAATACAGATGATAGAAAGGACTAGGGAAGATCGCGGCGCCGGTAGTAGTGCGTAATGGAAATTATTGTGTCGGGTTGTCGAGTCCGGTCCAAGATATGCCTAGTCTGTCATGTTTCGCTTTCAGAAGGCGTAAATGTGATGATAGTAGACCCGTATCGCACCGTCACTGTCATCGTTGTCTCATCTAGTAAGTTATCGTGCAGTTTTCGAAGAAAGCTGTACGACGCTGGACGGTTCTACCATGGACCCTCTAAAAATTAGCGCGTGCTCGTTGCTACCATCGTTCAAAGGAAGCCCATAATTTGGAATGGACGCGGGCGACGAGCACCGTGAGCCCGCGAACTGGGGTTCGCATTACCGGCAGGTCAAATTTGCTGCAGGCTAGATTGATGTCGTGGGGGTGACCGTTGTTGTACCCGTTCAAAAATGCGTTCGGAAACACGCGACCAAGTTCAGGCCCGAATTCGTGTCTAGAAAGACCAGGTAAGCCCAACTGCCCAGAAGTATGGGTAGAACCTGTCACAATCAAGGATACAACACAAACACCCACTTTTTCATCCCCCGTTCTGCATTGAACATTATCTTGTCGAATAGCCCATGCAATCGCGTCGCTGCACGTGGACGGTGTGGTACTAGTATTCATGGAGCCTGGTCGTTTCTTTGTCTGGAAATAAAATTCCGGTATGCAGTCCCCAATCGTGGCAGTATCAGATTGCCCATGGCCCGTGTTGAGTTGATCTTCTAAGAAATCAGCCCATGTCAAGAGAACTTTTGAAGAAAGGACGAAACGACGCGGCAATCACCGTGGGCAAGTCGCTTCAATGAAAACATGCCCCATGATTACGACGACGAGACCTATTATGGTGCCCAGCATCTTCAAACATTTAACCAGGCCTTTCGTAGATTCTAATGCAGAATGGATGCCAGATTGGCAGGTTCAAGTTGTTAAGTTATGATCGTATACCGCCACATAACTTATGTAATTTCAAGTCACTGCTTTTATACCTCAGATTTTCACTGGCAGTGGTCGCTTCTGAATCAAGTACAAGAAAAAAATTAAATTATTAGGTGGGCTCAAATGTACATAAAAGAGTCCAACCCCTTCAAGTTCAGCCCTTTGATCCATCACCATCATAATCACCATTCCAATCTACGTCCATCCGTTTCACCTTCTTCACACCTTTCCTGCCCTCTTTGCCAAATGCACGACGTTTTGGGATAGCAGGGGAGCGAGGCGATCGGGGGAATAAAAGAATTTGCTGTGTCCCCGTACAGCATGTAAATGTCTTCGATCAAAGATGCTTAGCCAGCTGAGCTTTGGCTTTCAAATGCCGGTAGTGAATCTTGATGCCGATCAGCCCTGAACCTACCAACATTGGTTGAAGTTTTCGCAGGCGGTGTCACGGTCGAGCAGAATTTGTATTTGGCTCGTACAACATTTCTGTCAAGTCTTTCACTGACCAAGTTCCGTACTAGTACGCATTTGATGATTCCTGTGCTTCATTACGTCCACAGACGGCAGCGGTTCGTCACCGTATCTGAAATTCTGGTCTGTGCCAATACAAAATAATCTACGTTAGCCTCATATAGTACGCCGCATGCATATCATGAAGAATAAAGTTCTGCGGTGGAAAACCTTAACTAGCCCTTCACGGCAATGGAGGCTGCAATGTTTAAGAGCTCTTCAAGTTGGTCCATTCGATAGCTCGCTATGTTTCCTTCTAAAGCTTTCGTATCAATGATTCTAATCACCCTAACTGCTGCGGGTGCAAACCCCCTCAGTCGTCGTACCGGCAAGGCGACTCTCACTTTGAACATGAAGGCCAATGAGAGCGGCATGCTCAAACTTATCGAGAACGATCGAGCCCGCATCAGCTCTTTTCAAAACCGTGACCAGTTGGGAAGAGGAACCACGTCTTTTAACGTCGCAAACACTGGATTCCAGTACACCGCTCAAGTTGGAGTTGGCAGCCCCGCAACTACTTGTATGTCCATCATTCGCGGATTCGGGCACATGTGCTAAGTGATTATAGACACGCTGATAGTTGATACCGGAAGCGCCAATACTTGGGTCGGAGCTTCTAAGCCATACATCCCAACTAGGACAAGTGAAAACACTGGTGACACGGTGGTACGTTTTTGATGGATCCACTGGCATGTTGTTTGTGTCTTATTTAAAGGTGGTCACAGTATAAGTTTTATGCCGCCAGCTACTTCTCCGGACAGGAGTGGACTGACACCGTCACACTTGCCCCCAATCTGATAGTAGAAAACCAATCCATTGGGGTTGCCAGCAATTCCAGTGATTTCGCGGGCGTAGATGGTATCCTTGGAATAGGCCCTGTTGCCCAGACTAATGGTACCGTCACCAATACGACCTTGGTCCCTACGGTACCGGACAACCTTTATCATCAAGGAAGGATACCTGAGGAAGTAATCGGTGTCTTCTTTGTCCCGTTTTCCGAGCGGTCCACCAATGGAACGCTCACGTTTGGCGGCGTTGACAACTCTGCCATCGCTAGTCCAGTGGAATATGTTCCACTCACAAAGACCTTCCCTTCATCAACGTTTTGGGGTATCGACCAATCAATCTACTACGGTAACACCCTGATTATGTCGACGGGTAGTGGAATCGTCGATACTGGCTCCACCTTCATTTACCTCACTACAGGTGGGTGACATTGTTGAGATCGACTGACTATGTATGTGACTCGGATGAACTCGTACATTGCTACCCACAGATGCATTCCAGAAATACCAGTCCGCAACGGGTGGTGTTTTGGACTCCAACACTGGCCTCCTTGCCATTACCCAGTCCCAATATTCTTCCCTGAAGCCTTTATCATTCAAAATTGGAGACACATCCTACGATCTCTCACCGAACGCACAGATCTGGCCTCGCTCACTCAACACTGCCATCGGTGGTAACTCTACTGTGATTTATCTCGTCCTCGCCGACTTTGGTGACCTTTACAACCCTGGATTTGACTTCGTCAATGGTTACGTTTTCCTGTATGTGTTTTCCTCCTTTTCCTTGGGAGTACTTAACCAGCGTATCTATCATAGCCAGCGGTACTACAGCGTTTTTGATACCACCAACCAGCGGGTTGGCTTTGCCCCTACGCGATATACTACAGCAAATACCAACTAAAGTTTTCGCAGCGTGCCATTATAATTACGTTCGTGAATGATGCTGTCTCTTCCGTATTCTTTCAGTCCCTTCCATTTCTCTCATTGTTGAACGTGGTGATGTAGCTTTCCGTCTTTCGCATTGCATGTATGGCACTGAAACACCTGTTGTACTTGTATAGTCTGACATAGATTTAATCAGGTAGTATCCCATACCTTTTGCCACTCGGAGGGAATCCGTGATCAGTCGGTTCGAGCGATCTCAAAGTAATCATGATAACATGAATCATTCCAGATACCTGAGAACGTAATCTATTCCTGTCAAGAATGTCTCTCCGACCCGTTCAAGGTCGGCGTCTACAGCACTACCGCGGGCGTCGCTGCGACCACGAATCTGAACACCCTCGACCGACAGTTCGTCCAGCGGCAGAAACACAATGCCGTATCGGGGTAAAATTTCCCGGAGCACCTTGTTTTGCAGATAGACTGGATACACGTCAGCTGAAGACAACATGCGGTTACCCCATGAACTGGCCTTGTGCGTTGTAGAATAACGCCCACGGATCTTCAAGGTGAGTCGCGTTTATGACATCTGCAGCGAGCAGCGCTGATAGATGCAATACGAGTACATCCTCTTTCGAGGATCGGGGTCGACGGCGTTGAAAAAGCGTGTACCGTATCATCTCTCGGGTGTTTGAACGGACATGTGATTCGGAGGAGATGAGAACGGATCTCGCAACACCCCGGCCCGGTAAACGGTACCAACTGCTTGGCCATATTAATCGTTTCCGCCTGCCCGGGTGAACCTCCCTGCTGATCGACCACAAAAGTTGGAAAAGGTCGGGCAAGAAACGAGATATGGTCAGATGCACCGCCGCATTGAGAATTTCCAGCGATCGTGGAACCATATGATTCATGGCATGGACGTCCGAATCGTGATTCTTGTATCCACCTGGAATTTCGGCGCGCGACTTATCCACGTAGTCTGGCACATGACGCAAGAAGGACCAATTCCCTGTGTACGTTTGTCCGGGTGCACTCAGAGGGCCGCGTCCCAAGATGACGACGTTCGCTTTCCGCGCAGCCGCGAGCCAATACATCTCGCGTAATCGAACACCCGTCGTTGGATCCACAAATGGCGATGTATATTCCCAGGCAGATTCATTTCGTCCGGAATAGAGGGCGTCGGATACGATGTAGTTGACGGCGGCAGACTCGGTGTCGATAAGCTCTTGTGCCGTCGGCGGTTTGATATAACGCGGTTGTGGTGTACTATCTTGCAACTGCTGGTAAGGCAAGCAGATGTGGTGATGGGTGCAGAATTCGTGGTACTGGCACGGAAACTGTTTCCCCTCTGCGCGTTCCCTGTGTTGAAGAAGGAGTATATGAAGATGGTAAATGTGCTCGCCGCCGATCATAGTAATACGCTTTCCTGCAAGGGTTTCGCATATATCGATTTGATACATGCCTGCGAGGTGATGCTCGTTTATCAACTGGTCCTCAAGCGCTACCATATTACGAAGCGGTGATGACTTTTGATAGAGATCGTCGAGAGACAACTGTAGTCGTTGCAATTTTGCACCCGAGTGATGTATGGAATTCCGCTCGGAAGTAGTTCGGAGCTCGTCGTACCCCTCGAAAAGGAACTGCATGGCCTCGTGCACAGAGCTGCTTGCTGCTCGAAGCGTCTCTTTGGCAAGTAAATGCGAACGGTCGTTGTCGGCTGGCCAAAACGTACCATTTACGAGCGGCCAAGTGTAGAGGAAAATGCTGGTAAGGACAAGACAAGGCACGAGATATATTCTGCGTCTGCCAGCCATCTTGTAAAGTTCAAGTTGAAGGAGCGGGAGCCGTATGGCACGTGAGTTATTCAAGTCTAAATTTCATGCGAAATAAATAAATAAATAATGCAATGAAGACCATCTCTACCACCACCGTTCTCGGAAAACGGAGAAACTCTCACCTGGTATTACGCCTCTCGTCTAGTCCAGCACCGTCAGAGGCCATAACAACGCCTTCCACTGAAACACTACACAAAAAATCGAGACACCCATGCACGTATTCCGGATGTACAAAATCATATTCGAAAGCATCAAGGTTGGCGGAGCATCAGCGATCTCACGCTGGCGAGGTCAGGATTGCAGTGACGCGAGAATATCCTTCTCATTTCTCCTCTGTAGCGTCCTTTCGCGTGTAACTCATGTGGCAAGTCCTACCTGCGGGAGAGTCATTTACAAGCGCACAGCAGGAGCCATTTGCCCGAATCTGAGAGACCTTATGTGTGCACCGAGTCTGCGGAATGTAACAAACGCTTCTGGACGTTTCAGCATCTATTCGTCCACGAAAATTCTCACAGGGGAAATGGGTCATATATTGTCAGTATTCGAGATTCGCATCTTATATACTGCCAACCTCATTGAATTCGCCTAGTGCCCAGAAGCTGATTGCACAGAGGTGTTTTTCAAGCATCACCAGCTGCGTACTCACGTTTGTGAAGTGCATTCCCCCCCAGGAACAAAACCATATATCTGCTCACATCCAGGATGCACGAAATCGTTTGCAACAAATCAAAAGTTCCGAGGTCACATGAAAACACATGACGGTATGGATTGCCCTCCAAACTTGGCGCTGTCCTGTATTCACTATTTTCACGACAGAGAAGCGGTACATTTGCTCGCATATTCATTGTCTTCCAGGTCCTGACAAGGATCCGGTTTACTTTGGCACATGGACGGCCTTGCAGACCCACATGCGTATTGACCATCCCCCGACGTGCATGCACCCCAAGTGTAATGGTCGCACATTCGCGTCGCAACATAACCATAGAGCCCACCTGAAATTGCATGAACAGCAGGAGGCTGAAGCACAGCTTTATCTTACTCTCCGACCTGATGCATCCCAAGACGTAACTGATGCCGAGGACGCGCAACCTCGGAAACGAAGGCGTGGTGGCGAACTCGGGCGTGACTGGAAATGCGATTTTGTGGGCTGTGGTAGAGACTTCAAAGCGGTATGTCCTGCTTTGGAACCGCTTGCGATGCTGCATGGACCAACACTTTGTGCAGAAAAAGGCACTGACGGTGCACCACAATGTCATTCATCTCGGTCAACGGAACCATGTGTGCCCCCACATACACTGCAACAGTGCTTTCGGATACAAACATATGCTCGAGCGCCATCTAGCTAAACTACACTCATCAAAAAGTGTCCACGCGGAAACAACTTCGGAAGAAGAGGCATCTATTACCGACGCGGATGACCCTATGGATATCGAGGCGATCACTGGTAAAGCCTATGCGGCCCGCTTACAAAACGCAATGTCTGTACGTTGCCCATACCCGCACGTCGACGCACTGGTGGCGTCAAGTGCGACTCTAGATGCCTATGGACCATCATCTAGCAAGACATGCGAGCATGTCTTGACTCGTGCCTATGACCTTCGTCGCCACCTGAGGGCGGAACATGGGGTGGATACGGAAAAAGAGAAAGTGGATGCCTGGGTCAAGGCACAGAGGCGCGCTCACACCTAATAGCCACGCTATCTAGATCACAACATATCGTGTGCTTCTACATGTTCGCAAAACCCGTCTGCAAGCCATCGTAAGTATTTACTCCAGGTCGTCATTTGTCCAAGTTCTAGCGACGTGACCGCACCCTGGAATGAACATGTGAACTGAACGTGTTGCTTCCATTCCCCATCAATTCTCATAAGCGACACGGGTCCTTGTCCAGTGACTCCAGTCTGAATTTCCCTGTGCGGACCTGTGTAAATGTGTGTTATTGTTTGGTGCCATCGATATGCGGTACAGCAGGTCCTTCATAGCCCCGGTCCTTGCATTTTATTCCTTCATCCTTGACGGTTACGATCATGCAAAGACACAGCTTCAGCGCGCTTAACTCGACCTTCATCGTCGACGCCGAGTACGAGTTCGTCAAAGAACTCGGTCAGGGTGCCTATGGTTGCGTTGTTGCTGCGCGACACAGGAGATCAGGCGAAGGGTGTGCGATCAAAAAAATCACCAACATCAACACCAAGGCAAGCCCATTGACAGTCTCGCGTGCACTTATTTTCACTCGTTCTCTCATTGTTGTAGCGTATCTTGACGAAACGATGCCTTCGCGAGATCAGGTATGTGTATTGGCACATCAGTGGGGAACCGTGCGGCTGATAGTGTGTTTGGAGGTTGCTACACCACTTTAGAGGACACAAGAATGTGAGCGACATACTGTCCTTGGCGCGATCTCAAATGGGCGATCGCTGATCCCAGGCGGACAGATTACCTGTTTATATGATATGGACATTGTCTTCCAGCCCAATGGCAACTTTGACGAAGTATATCTCTACGTGAGTGATAAGCAGCTTTCACATGCACGGATGACCAACACCACTTATCCACATTGTAGGAAGAACTCATGGAGGCAGATCTCCATGCGATCGTGAGCAACGGTACCCATCGTCGCGAAATCCACCCAGTTGCTTACGCGCGTCTAACAGATTCGTTCAGGACAACCCCTCACAGACGCTCATTTCCAGTCGTTCCTATACCAGACACTCTGCGGTTTAAAGTATATCCACTCTGCAAACGTTCTTCACCGTGATCTCAAACCTGGAAACCTCCTCGTGAATGCCGACTGTGAACTCAAGATCTGTGATTTCGGGCTTGCGCGTGGATACACCCCTGGTGGTGGTACCTCCAAGACCGCTGGAAACCAAGGATTTATGACGGAATATGTCGCCACGCGATGGTATCGCGCTCCGGAAATCATGTTGAGTTTCGCCAACTATGTATGTGTTTGCCACCAGACACTGTTTGAGTTCTGCTGATCCTAGTACAGACCACTGCCATCGACGTCTGGTCTGTTGGCTGTATTCTCGCTGAACTCCTAGGCGGAAAGCCCATCTTCAAAGGCAGAGAGTAAGTCTCTGCTCGGCATGCATGAAGTGGTGACCGCAACGTTCCACAGCTACGTTGATCAGCTGAATCAGATCTTGCACTATCTCGGTACGCCATCCGAGGATACGCTCCGCCGGGTTGGCTCGCCCCGAGTCCGTCTAATCGCATTCTGGGCGATACGCGTAGGCTAACCCGTAGCCCTTGATCTAGGCCCAAGACTATATCCGATCACTACCCATCAAACCCCGAGTACCATTCGCAACCCTGTACCCCCATGCTAACCCCCTCGCCATCGACTTGCTTTCCCAGATGCTGTGCTTTGACCCTGCCAAACGGATCAGCTGCGAGCAAGCACTGAACCATCCTTATTTGCAAGTATGGCACGATCCTGCTGATGAACCCGTTTGCGAAGCGGTACATATCTTTCCGTCCTCCTTGCCTATGCAAAGCGTCTGATGAGGTTCTCTTTTCACCTCAACGTGGTGCAGAAATTCGACTTTTCGTTTGAAGAGGAAGACTCGATCGAGGGTATGAAAAAGTTGATCGTTGAAGAAGTGAGCTCCTTTAGAAAGGAGGTTCGCGCACAAGCAAGAGCGGCAGGACAGATCCGCAGACAGGACAGGTGAGTCATCGGTGCTGTCTACCATCTTGTACTGATATGCACGTTCGATGCCCAAGTCTGCCGATTCCATCCCGGGATGAGATACTGAGCTCGCCCGTGCGCGAGTACGGAGATGTCACGGGAGCGACGTCTGGTTATACGGTGTCTGCGCACAGACCACCGTCGCCTGTCATGGACGACCCAAGTGACGAGCTCGATCGGGAGCTCGCGAGGGCACATGCTGGAAAACGCTGAGTTTCGATACAATGACAGTTGAGGAATCCGCTCTGGATTTTTTTATCGTGGATAGTTTCCTCGGAGGCGTGTGTGTATATACTTCGTTGTACTAGATCGTAAGGCTTCATCAGATTCAGATCCAGGTTTTGCTGCTCTGCTCTTCAAGTTGTACCGAAGGATATATTATCGACTGGTATAGATCTCTCCCAAAACCACGCGGCATGACGTAATGATTTCCCACGCGTGGTCGTTATAATCGCGAGTTTTCTGAATTCCTGATTTTTTCGATTCTTCCACAATCAAAACGCCAATGAAGAGAAACGACGGTGCAGCGAGTTGAGCCAACTCCTATGACGGGTTCGCATTGACATTGCCCGTTCGGCACCACTATCCTTGTTACATCGTAAAGGGACGGGCTTGCATTCCTCTGAGGCGTCTTTTTTTTCTTCTTCTCTGCTGGCGATGTATATCAACCACTGGCAGTTACCATGTAATCTGTGAGTAGGACATCGAACTCTGAGCAGATGGTGTTGGTGGTTATCCTCTAGCCTCGACAATCTCCGTGACAATCTGGTTTCCCTTGGGCGTAAAGTACTTGGACCTCTTCCGTAAGTGCTGGTGGGTATAGACCGATATTCTGCACGTAACATGTCACGTCGCGCCCTTGCCATCTTCTGGTAGACTAAAAAATGCGCTCTTGCGTCTGCCAAGCCCATTTCTGGCACAGACACAAGTCGTCCGCGAGCATGCGCGTGACGGCTATTAATTATAACCTACAGATGCAGTCGAGAATGCATACGACGAGGCATGGTATCGACCAAAGAAGAAAAAAAAGAATAGGATATAGTACAATAATCCATCGACAAGCTCATCTTTCAGTCGTGGAATGTTTCAAGTACACAAAAGAGAGAAGAGAAGAGAAAAGAAAAGAGTACGATGGAGATGGGAGGATGGTCACGCCATGATACGCTCGACATCCAACAGTGATGCTTTGATGCTTTCAACAAAGACATTGATCAGGGGCTGGTAGTCACCATCCCAAGCCTGTTTGAGTGATCAGTGTGCCTCCGACTCCAACCTGAATAACACCCACCGTGTTCATATTTTCGTAATACGCGCCGCGCCACGCGGGCGAGATACATACCGGCGGGAAGCCATGGCGCACGAGGGGGATGGATGATAGCAGCCTCGCCATCCGTCCATTCCCGTCCTGGAATAGGTACGACGGGACATCAGGCAATAAGATCGGGACGACAGTAACAAGAAGCTCACGTCAAAAGGGTGACAACGTGTAAAGGTGATGTGGATCCATGCAGCGGTCGCAAACGGGTTACGCCATCGCGCAATGTATTGCTGCATAAGCAGGATGCATCGATAAGCTGTTCGACCAGCAACAAAGAGGAGAGAATGGATGCATACCCTGCCCATCTTGCAGATGTAATCCAGCTGCTGGTCTACCAACTCGGTAGGACAAAACGCGAGGTTATATTGGTGGCTCCGCACCACGGCCGACTTTTGGGTGGTCAGCCGCGTAAGGCCCGCATTGACATAGCGCAGTGCGCCGCTCTCGAGGATCTGGACCTTAGACGAACGCATGAGCTTACCGTGGATCGCCTTGATATTCTCCGTCGTCAGTTGCTCGACATGATCGGCAAGTTTCAAGACTGATGTGTATGCCTAACAGTTTCCATTTTACAACACCGGTCGGAGCGGCATATCAGGCGACCATCATTTATATAATGACAGGACACGTGCCTCATCGATATCGAGTAACGTGCTCGCGAGCGTGTCTGGATTCCCTACTTCGCTCGCGGGTGTGCATTGGACGAATGAAGGGATGAACCCATATCGCGTTAATGCATCGATGGACTACGACTCGGGTCATTCATGCATATGACGAACGCGGGTGCTAACGTACCTCGGGTACGAGCTCACAGTCCTGATCGAGATGAATGGCCTGTAACCAGCTGTAGTTGAGCAACTGTCTCTGGTGCCTGGAGGTCCGCCATGTATTGAGAAGGTCGGGGGCACAGACGGGGAGCATTGGCCATGAGAATGGATTGGCGAACGCACGGGCCGGTTTCCATTCTTGGAAGAACCGCAGGTTGTCCGTTTTGAGCGCTAAGTTGGGCACGGACAGGATGATCAGTACACGATCTATAGAATGGTCTAGACGCAGTGGGTAAGTTTACCTTGTCTTTCTGCGTCTCCCTGAGCCAGGCTCCGTAGCTTGGAGACAAATTCCATGAATGATGTGCCCTGTGGACCCACATCGATCGTGTGAAGTACCTGTTCACCGAGATCACGGCCACCCAAACGACACGTCAGACATCCAAACGACACGTCAGACATCGCAACGGGCATCACGCGTGTCACGCACCTCCTCATACAACTCTAACGCAGTACTGAGTGACCCCCCAGCAGCACGCACGTCTGCGACTCTGACCTGGAAGAATGGGACTGGGTATTTGGGGAGGTAGTAGTCCTCCCAAGCGAGCGCGGTCTCGCGGAGACATCGTTCGACGTTCGAAGGATACGATGCGTTCTGAAGACGTGAAATGATATCGCAGAGGGCTTGTGCATCTTCCTGCGACACGATCTCGGGAAGAACCTGTCCCGCGAGCGGTGGACAAGGGACAATGCAGTTGACGGATCATAGAACGCAATGAGGATGGGCGATCGGGTTTAAAGCGAAGACAAAGAGAGAGCGTCAGAGTACGTACGACAAGTTCATGCACCGAGGTGTAGTCCCAGCCTGCGATGTGCAGTGGCGCGAGTTGGGCACAGTGGAAGGGTACGTGGAAATCTGAGTCCGTGTCCATAATCACTGAGGAATGAGTATGGCGGCGTCGAGACGTAGTCACAAGTACTGAAAGCATCGATGATAAGCAACGGATGGTAAATCGGAACCGCCGCGGGAGCAGTACGATAGAGAATGGAAGACGCTCACCTAGGCCGATTTCTTGGTCGCTGACAAACAAGTATGGAGAGAAACGGGATCAGGCCACAGATACCACGTCCTTAACCAGCCTACGCAAGGATTGTGGGGTGCGGCGTTTCTTAGGACTAGTACTGGGTGATTCCCAAATCGTCCGTGTTAAGTATAATGGCAGCACGCCCTTTCCAACATGTGTCGACAGGCTTGGGGTCCGGTGCCCACATGCCCACCCTCGTCACATCAAGTTTCCGAGCTAGGGTCAACCCTGGCGCGCAGGTGAAATAGTGCGCCCAGAGCCCAAGCTAGAAGGATCATTGCCTATGGCGTCTTCATAAGCGCGTACTTCAACTCAGCCGTTGCACTGCTGCCACAGTCACCATGACGCTCATCGCAGCGAACAAGACATTATATTGCAATACACGATGTCCACTCACCAACGTGTTCTGCCTGGCGTTGCTAGGACTCTTGCAATTACCAATTGCGCAGTTGCGCCGAAGTTTGATCCATATCACCTCAATGCCATTGCCCAAAGCAGCACTGGCGACGAACTGCAAGGTGAAAGTGAGAAACCAGGGCAATTCCTCAGTCGAGTTCATTACGTTTTTGTCCCTGCTTCTCGACAGAACCGCAGATCTTTCAAAACTAGTAACCAAAGGGATTATCCAAGCCGGCTGGTGTGTCACGCGGAGAGGTGCAAAAAAGTATACTATCAGGTTGGCAAGTGGGACGGATTGTGAAGGGAACATCACTGACTCGTGGCAGGGCTCATCTGGTGGAAAATCACAATAGTGGCATCAACGATCGACGGGGACGTCGACCCTTCCTGGATGAACAGGAAGGTCTGCTCACGAATGTTTATACCCGGGTGACAGTGAGCAGCACCAGCCACCTCTGACCACTGATGTTCTATAGCCATGACACGCTCCGTGAAGGAGAAAACAGCACCATCACATGCGGCCTTGTGAGGAGTGGCAGATATCTTTTCCTCATTTGTAAGTCCAGACAGTAGACTCCTCGTCTGATTATGATGTACGATGATACAGTGGATGCTCATGTTGCATGTCAGTCATGCCAAAGTCGGGATGTAATACAAAATCGGATATTACGCCCATCAAGAAGCGATGGAACCATGTATGAAGCTCTGTATCGTACAGAAAGAAACCTATGTCAAATGGAAACTTCGAATTCCGAGATCATCAAAAACGGGATCTGCTTCTACAACGGCACCCCTCTCTGGCAGCGGAGTCAGTCCCCAGATTAGGATGTCATACAATCTGCCCATCAAGAAGACGATCCGCTTGTCCAGCCCCCTGGGATCGAAATCAGGTTATCATATACAATTATTTAAGCAGCGCATCTGGAAGAGATTAACTCACTATACACGAACGTCCGTATGATCAGAACCGAAGCCTACGTCAGTTGTACGTTCAGTGCCTCGACTGCGTGCTCGAAATCAAGTACCGGCCGTTTGAGCATGTCCGCTACTCCACAACGTCCCAATCACCCTCATTGAATCCCGCAAACTGCACCCCTGCCGCGAGATGCAGCACCTCGTCCGGATCAATGATGAATTGGTAGTGATCATGAAGACTTGGTCCGCATATATACGCTCGCCGAGGAGGGTGTTGCGTGCTCACAGTGTTTCAAGTTACCAGCACTCTGCGACTGTCCAAGTCTGTCTGAGATCTGATCCGAACTCGGATCTGAGTAGCGCCTCTCCCAACACACAAGTTTCTGTTTTTATACGATAAAGTAAATAGATCGATAACTGGCAGCACTACACAGTTTCATACCCAAGAAAACACCCAATTCAATACACTATAGCTATAGATTTTTCTTTCTCGTTCAAACAATACCGATCCCGTTCCGTTCAAGGGCTGTCTTTGGTATCGGATGCAACCGCAGGCGTCTTGGCAGCCCGTATAAACGCCTTGACCTTTTCAGCATCCTTTCCAGTCCCGTCCTCCAACTCGACGCCTCCACTCACGTCCACCGCCCACGGCTTCACACGTGCGATCGCCTCGGCTACGTTCAAAGGATTCAGGCCACCCGCAAGAATAAGCGGCATACGCGCGTGACGAGGGGTATCGAGTTCGGCATGGGTACGATACCCATCCTTGACCTTGACTGAATCTCCATTTTCGTTTTCATTTTCCTGTTCAGTTGCGGTTGCGGTTGCGGCATCGGCGTTGGTATCGGCATCTTTCTTCTCTTGCTCGCGTTTGTCGCCATCCCCACTCACCTGGGCGACCTTGCTACCGTCAACATCGACTCGAAGTTCGCCGCCGTCCACTACCGCTCGTGCACATGCCCAATCGATCGTGTTGCCGCTACCCCCACTGAGCCCGTCATTCCGCTGTGCATCCAGCAGCACGAACGCATGGTACCCGGGGCGCGTCACATCCCGCAGACCGTCTGTCTTTGCCACGGCTTCATTAGCCTCCCCAGTCCCAGTGCCAGCGCTCACGTGGAACGCGCGCACGACAGGTACGCCCACGAAGCGTGCCCACTCGATCGGTTCCGTC
>JBBPRT010000038.1:0-37491 GCA_038093175.1 Boletus hoseneyae
CACCCCGATCTCCCCCTCCTCCAAAAGATACCAGACTCACCCGATTTCTCGCTCGTCACCCTCGTTTCCCTCCCCAATTGCGTCCATCTGCGCGACGACGACATCGCCAATCTTCGTGCTCTTCACCGCCTGCTTGCCCTCGATCTCCGCGGTTGCTCGATCTCCTCCTACGCTCTCACTGCCCTCACACGTGGTCTCGCCGTGTCCTTCAACGGCGACTCCGCAACTGGCACATGGGGCCTCAGGCTACTCAGTCTCCACGGCTGCCCAAACGTCGATAACGACGTCCTCTCCGTCCTTTACAAGTTCCCCCTCCTTTCTGCCGTCGGTCTGTCCCTATCCACTCTCCCCTTGACCCAATCCCAACACAGTACCCCTAGACTTACGCTTCACCCGCTGCACTCCAACCGCGGTCAATGCGCGTCTCTCTTCCCTTGGCTTCTGCCCCTCTCGTAATAATTCCCTTTTCCACCCTGCCTCTCTCTCCGTGGCCCTCTGCACCCTCGAAAAGGCCGCACACTCTGCATCGGAACCCATATCGCTCTACTCCTGTCCCCCGCAGTCGCTTTTTCGCGTACACGTCGACGAGCTCAACCATCTCCCGTCTCATCCAAAGAAGATCGTGGCTGTCGACAGCTCAAGTACATATCAAACAGCCATTCGGACCATATCATCCGCAGAAGACATTGTAGTTTTTATCCCACCTCTCCGGAAACCAGCCAAGAATGACTTGGAAACCAAGTCATTTGTGTCTGCTGCTACCATCCCTGTGGTCGCTACGCCTCCCCCGATTGACCCGCCCACAGGCCCCGACCTTGTCTCCAATGCTTCTTCATTCTACGAGAATACACCAGCGCGGAATAGGCATTCTAGGATAAGCATTCTTCCCTTGTCTGCACAGGCGGTACAATCATCCGAAGGTGGTAAGTTGGATCCATTGGCCATTGCTCGATCACCGCCTCCCTGGATGGTTCTGGGCACATACAATTCTCCTGTTCCACCCAAACCCCGCGCTGCGGTAGCTCCCCACCAGGGTATCCCTCCAGATTATGTTGAAAACTCGGGACGCAAGCAAACAACTTCCCGTTGGACGGGTCAGGCGCTAGACAATCCTCTCAAAGTCGATCGCGCCCGCTTGCGGAAACGCGGATCAGACACCGTTGCTGACATGGTGCACCAGTTCGCAAGTAAACGACTCAGGGTTGAGAGTGAGTTTGCACTGGCGAAAGCGCAGGCGGCCGTGTCCGTTAAATCACGCAACCCGTTTGCGAAGGGTGCAAGGTCGGTATTTGCAGAGAGTAGCTCAAAGACCTCCGACAACCCACCAGCACCCATACATGAGTCTTCCAAGGAGGCAGAACCTGACATGCAACTGCGAGTTTGCCGTTCTCTCCCGTCTAAGATAGAGCGACAGCAAGAGACAGACATATGCATCAAAGGAGCATCGAAGCCATTGAGGCCGATTACGACGCTCAAGCCACCGATACTTCCAAAGGAGCTGCTACCATCCTCGCCTCGGCGCGCTTCGAAACATGAAACAACGTTGAAACAGACACGATTGTCGTTTTCTCGAGAGAGATGAGGGGACGAAGAGTAGGCTATTAAATAGAGATCACGTGAATGGTCATGAACGTCTGAGATTCCGTTGCAACTTGTTTGACGATCATGGACTATTTCTCCAAGTTTTTGAGGACCACCAGTCAGCCGTCTTCCAAGCCGGTGCATGACCATGCTGGCGAATTCAACAGATCATGGAATCTGATCAAGGTCTGACCACCGTCGATTTTGTGCTGCCCTGCTTCACACAGATCACCGAGCAGACCACACTCGAACATCCGGATGAACGACAGCTGATGAGGGGGATCGAGTCGACCGATGTTCCAGCTCATCTCCAGTCAATGGTTGATTCGCTTGTATGGGAATCGACCCGGACAGAGGAAGGGTCCGTACTCTCCTCTCCTGCGTCATGCTCCCCTTGTCGTTAATCTCCCATCAAGCGGTACCGGCGCCTGTCTAGAGTACCTTTTAAAGAACGGTCAGACCCTGCCGCATCTGTAGGAAGATTCCTAATATTCGCGTGTAGATGTCCTGGGCACCCTTGTCCGTCTTAGTGAGCCAGATCGCCCCTCGGGAATACAGGCAGAGGTTCTCCGCGCTGTACAGAACATGGTCGTCCTCATGGACGAGCAATTTCTTGTCCACTCGGCCGTCCATCGTGCTGTTCTCAGGCTCCTTCGTAATTGTGTCGGAGACGACCTGCAGGAACAATTGGACGGTCGTAACAGAGTCATGGGTGCCGCCAAGAACGCTGTACGGAGTCAACCTTCAGAATATGAATTAGACTGTGAGTTGTGCGTGGATGAGCTAGGCTCGTAATTCATACTTTGCACAGTGGTCAATCTGCTCTGCATATTGTGCAGTCGCATCCGCACCCACCGGGAATTGCTCATGATATTCTTTCATGACAAACACTGGTACCGTTCTGAGCCTCTGTTCGCAGTGGAGGAAGAGGACGAGGAAGAAGAAGAAGAAGACCAGGACGTGGACCGGGGGTGTCCCGAGAAACCTGACGATAGTTCAAGACGCGTCTCCTCTCCAGCACCGTCTCAAGTGACCATAACATATGCCGCGCGAAAACCAGAGTATGAGTTTCTATTATTCAATTATCTTCTCCGTTTCGTGCATCGAGAAGGTCAAATTGGTGATTTTGCCCGCGCTGGACTCCTTTTCCTGATGGACGTGGCTATGTCCCCAGAAGGTCCCGCCCACACACGAGGGGAAGTGGGTTCTGATCCAGCGAATGGAGATCCGGTCACAGATGCTGCGCTTGCACTTGCAGAGTACATCGTAGACGGTGATTTCTCCGATGTTCTAGGTGCAGGACTAGGCGCTGTTTACTCCCTACTACCTTCCAAGCTCGAGATTCGCTCTCCGGTGACCCAAGACAGTAATCCAGCTGGCATGGTACTCGGCAGCACCGGACCAGCGACCGAAAAGGAAAAGGAAGATGCGGACGCTCAGGCAGAGAAGAACCGCGCGATCGGGCTGGAGGAGTCTACTAATCCTGACTTCAAGACACGTCTAGATCACTTTCTCAAACTTCTCGAATTCCTCCAGGACATCATTCGGCGAAATACAATTCGCGATTCCACAGATAGCGGACTCGATGCGCCAGGTCTTGTTGGTGCTTCCATCGTGCAGTCTATCCTTGATGCTGTACGCAGAATATTCCTAGAAAACGTGCTGTACCCTTCTATCCTCGAGTGCTCGGACCTAGATGGCAGCGCCGTCGCTGTTATGTCCTACATTGATATCATGATCCGAACTCTTGAAGACGGCCGACTCTCGGACCTCCTTGTTGACTTTCTTATGAGCGAGGATAGTGATGGCATTGGTAAACCACGCCATCGACTTCACGGGATGCTCAACCTCAGTAGCGATGTGCCACCCCGGTCTCGCTCTAGCAGTGTCGCGGACAAGGCAACGAAAGTACATCACCGCAAGAGTAGCGCAATGCTGTTGTTAGAAATGGAAGCCCCGGATTCGAGACGGCAGTCGGAATATTTTACCACAATGGCTCGTTTCACCCTGAAGGATCTTGTTCTTTCCAATCTCCGCTCGCAGAACCAAGCTGCGTTGACGACAGCTCTCCAGCTCTTCCAGACAATGCTTACGTGGCGGTGTCGTGTTTGCGTAGATGGGCTCATCCTGGTTATTCCTTCCACAAGTGCAACGAGTTATCCAGGGCCTGTTATGGTCACGCCTTTTGTGCTTCCAAAGGCATCAGGAGAAGATAGTGACGAGGAAGAGTTCGTTTATCCCGGCGCGGAAGTGGAGCCAAGGTCCCCAGCTGGTTCCCTACCATCTCTCCCGACATATCTACAACCAGAAACAACGTTTTCTACCCACGAACGCGAGATGGGTCTTTACCTTACTCTTGTATCGCGCATCGATCCATCACACGACGGTGACGCTTTTAGTACTGGGTACGAACATTACTTGCACGACGCCGTTACTTCGATCCAAAGTCATTCCTGCTTTCACATACGTGCCGACGAAGATCTCGAATCCCGGTCTCAACAGAGACACCGACTAAATGTCAAAGACCCCATCCTTGCTCTCATTCTGGACTCATTGCGCCGATTTTTTTCCAACTCACCCAAGATGAATATTTCATTGACGGGTGTATTGGCAGAGCTAGCGCTTTGTCCCAACAGGTCTATTGTAGGGTGGCTTACGTGCAATGCGAGCGACGTTCCGCAACTCAAAGCAGTATCGGATGTCCGACTGGAAGACATGCAAGATGACCGCTCCATCGATTTCGAGATTGATGAAAAGCTTATCACAGAGACCAACACCCTTCCCGCAACTCGATTAGACGAGAACTCGCGCCCTATCGTGCACACGATTTTCCAAAGCCTCGTTGGTCAGCTCGAGCGATATCGCCAACTTGTCGACAACTTTGATAGGTACCTCCTCGAACGTCGACAAGGCTTGTTGTTTTCGGAGAACCTGACGGATGCGCTGACACTCACTCTCGAGCCTACGATGGATCTAGGGCTTTCGAATGCACTCTCTACTTCGATGTCACCCTCGAACTCCTCGGACACGGGTTCACAACGTCCCAAGTCCAAGCCAAAGACGTCTCTAGTTTCGTTTCTCACTCCGAGAAAGAACAGATTGAAAGCACAGACGCCTGTGGAAGTTCAAACAACATCTCGAGATGATTGCAAGATTGTTGCGTCGAGACCCTTTGCTCCCCATTATCAGCAGACTCGAAATATTGTCGTTGAGCCATTCGTCGCACCGCTCCCATCCGAATCGTCTAGCATGTGGACACCAACGCAAACGCCCAGCTGGGGATCTGTTGAGGAAGACGTGTTCTCAGCCGGGAGCCAGTGGGGAGGGATGAACGTCAACAATGTTGAAAGGTTGGATGACGACGAGGACCAACATTCGCCCACCCAGATTACCTTGTCCCATCTGCTGGACAATGTAGTCGTGCTGGAGGAATGTATCAAGGAGCTAGTTGCTATTATTCAGGCACGAAGGAGTTTGGGGATTGATTCTCTGAGATATGTGTAAAACAGATTGAATACAAATCACATATTACGACTACACACAAGAATAAAGCCGAGTTGCAAAAGACACGGAATGCAAGGATTTACTTTGCCTTCCTGGCCCGAGTTCCTCGCTTGCCCCCCGACGTCTGTGCCTTCCCTGACGCATGTTTGGATTGGGTGCTTTCAACCCTTTCCTCGTCAGTTTCAGGGAGGGCGGACCGAGGTTTTTTTTTAGGGGACTCGGTTTCTTCAAGGTCTTCATGCTCGGTAGCCTTTTTCCGCTTCTTTCCCTTTGCGCCTTTCTTGCCCGAAGTCTCTCTTTCGTCCGCGTCCATGTACTTTGCGGCCAAATTGTCCAAGAAACCATTTCTAGCTTTCTGCCTCTGAAGAATGAGAGCTTGGAGGGCTGAAACGTCTTCTTGATCACCAACATCGTCCTTCTGCTTCCCTTTCCCCTTGCGCGCACCGACTTTGCCTGACCCGTAGAATTCGTCCCAAACGCCAAGTTCCTTGGCCAGCGTCTCCGCCTCCTTGGCCTCTTTTTCGGCTTGTTTCTTTCGGACGAGTTTGGCTTTCTCGTCCCTGGATGTGGACCGCCAAAGGGGTAGGTCAGGCAGCTCGTCTTGGAATATGAGCTTGGATAGTATAGAAATGAAACGCGGCTCGTCATCTGCGGTCGAGTGGGGGATGTGTTTCATGATTTCACCGAGGGAACCCTCAGTCTCGTGGTATGCGTTTATAAGATCTTGGACCTCTTCTGAAGAACCTATGGTTGGAAGGCATGAGGTTAACGGAGAGTATGGTAGCTGTGGTAGTCACCTTGGTATTCCTTCCTCATCTCATCGAGTCTGCCACGGGTTACGCTGTCAAAGAGGTCTTGGAAGTATGCATCCCATCCGCAATCGTCGCCAGGATCGATGAGACCCTCGTCGGTTGTGCCCGTCCTATCGTACTTTTTGCGCCGTATTTCGTCGCCAAGTACAGCATAGGCGAAACCTATCTGCTGGAAGCGCTTCAGCGCGTGCGCGCGTTCGTGTTCGGACGAGTTGGTGTGTTTGTCTGGATGGCATAAAAGAGCGAGTTTTCTGTAAGCTTTCCTGATGTCTTCCTGAGATGCATCCGACTTGAGTGCGAGGACGTCGTACAGGTCGACGTCGTCCTCGCCGGGGAATATCTGCGACATTTCCGAGTTCTCTTCCATCGTGGTATGGTAGCGTGACCGTGACGACACGCTCTTTGTTTCCATGAAGGTGATAATACAATGACTCTTATTCTTCTCTACCCGACGCTTGTCAACTGACTGGATTCTTAAGCAACCCATCGATCGGTGCGTACTCTCCCCACATTTGTACGATGTTCCCGTTCTACTCTAACGCTCCACCGCCCGCTCATCAATCTCACTACCAACCCCGGTTCATGATCGCATCTCAGCACCCTTCCCCTGCTCCCTATACGCACTCTGCACCGCCCAATCATTCACGTCAGTCCTTGGTCTGTTTCATGCCCATTCGGAGCTGATCGCTCTCCAGCCCCCGCTTTTGATACCTTGATAAGGCAAAGATATGCGGATAGTGACACCAGGTTCCATAATGCCATATCGCACATGCCTCTAAATCCTGAGAGCAAACAACACTGCTTGCATCTGGTCCAGCATCTCCGCGTTCATAAGGTGAGACTTCCGAACATACTCACCGGAGTACATGACAAACTGACCCCCCCCCAACAAGAATCTTTGCATGCACACTTATTTTCATTTCGTATCCTGTTGTCAAGGCAGGTGCGTCGCTTTCCCTTTCATCTGACCAACCAACTTGATGGATAATCACAGACATCTAGATTGGCTGGTGGATAAGGCCCACATTTGGGCGACATGGAACGGTGCACAGCAACTCGCTCGCCATTCCATAATCAGAGAGACACTCCTCAGCTTTGTGGCAGGGGTAAGATACCTGCTATTCACCTATTGGTGGTCAACTCATCCTCATCAGTGTGCATGCCAACGGCACAAGCCCGCCTTTGCTCAACATTCTGCCAGTGACGATGATAACTATCTCCTCTCTCTCCTTCTGTACTGTGGCAGAGCATCGCAGCTGTATGAACTACCCGGCAACCCTGCTATCCTGGTACATGGCGGCGTTTTGAAGGAATCCGAGGAAGTCATAGAGTTACTTTGGAAGGTGTGCAATCTCGCTAGTCTAAAAGTGCACATTGGAGATTGATCCGACGCAGTTCCTCTTGAAACGCCAAGAGGAGAGTGATATTGCGCGTCTCCTACGCGCCTGCATCTACCGCATGGCAAGAAAGTCCGCGTATCTGCCACGTGACTTGCAGATCAAACCTTCTTCAATATCCAACGAGCAGAATGGCGCCGGCCCATTGAAGGTGGCAAAAATGAATGGCAAAAAAGTCATGATCAAGAGAATTTTGTATGACCGCACCACTCAGAGGGAGTGCCTCGAGGTCTGGAATTTTTCAACTGTCGTTTCATGACAGACTAAGATTTGGACAGATGTTTGCCAGCGAGGCCATCCTGTGGAAGACCTTGCAACACAAAAATATCGTTCCATTCCTGGGAGTCATCGCAGAAGTTTCCGGCATGAGTCTGGTCTCTCCGTTCTTTGAGAATGGTAGCGTCAAAAACTACATGAAGAGATGCAAACCCAGGGATTGGCCTGCTTTGGCGAGGAGATGGGCCAAAGATCTCGCAGAAGGTTTAAAATATATCCATTATCATGAGCCGCCCATCATCCATGGGGATCTCAAGGGGGTAAGAAACATCTGGGTTATCCATTTCATCATTTCTGAGGCCTACTAGGATAATGTGTTGGTGGATGACAACTGCCACGCACGTCTTGGCGATTTCGGTCAATCTCATGCCTCAGACTCAGGCAAATACCTTGATTCCACACGTGTTGGTCTTGCAGAAACTCCTTTCCGTTGGATGGCACCAGAAATTATGAATGGAGGAGATCGTGCCAAAGCCTCAGACAAGTCCGATATATATTCCTTTGGGTGTGTCTTGTACGAGGTATGCTCTAACTTTTACGAGGTTATGTTGATGTTCATCTTCTTATGACAAGATGGTCTCTGGCAAGATCCCGTTTGAAGGCCACGATGATGTGTTAATCCGTGTCTTGAGAGGCGAACGCCCGAATAGACCAGAATCAATCAGAAGGGATGATCCACTTTGGAATGTGGTTGAGGCCTCTTGGAACCATAGTCCTGCGGGTCGACCCTCCGCGGCGCGTCTCGTCGCCCTTCTCCGTTGATACTCATCCCTATGACCATGTACCTGTAGCTGATCGATCTGTTATTAATATGCCCGCACGGTGCCATTCTAGTCCCTGAGCGATCCTTCTTAACATCATAAGAATTCGAAGGAGGTATCGATTCAAAAGAAGTATGAACAATGATTAAAGGAAGATTTGATGTCCGTACATTAGATAGGGAAGGGTACATACGGAATGCGCATAGACACCTGAGACAACCCCACAAACGTAACATGAGTCTCGTGAAGTATATCCAAAAACATTCATGATATGCAGCTCGTGTTTCCATACCGACCTTCGAGAATGATCATTCGATCGATATCTGTGGCTGGAGCGGCATGCCAGCTAAGTATGCCGATTGCCGCTCGGTCATGCCCCCTGGTGTTTTCGGCGAAGATAAGTATTGTTGGTTCGCAGTTATATCTGAGAAGGGAGTAGAAGTTAATCACCCATTTTAAATGCGTCTGTAACTTGCTGCCGGACAGGTTTATAGAACTGACCATGAGTCTTGGAGTCGTGCAAACCCTTGTCGAAATCATATAAGCACTTGAGACCGACCAACAACGTGGTCAACAAAAGTAAGAACGCGACAACCGCTGCAGATTAACCGTTCAGTAGAATATCGTTTGAGACAATGAGTCTACTGACTGAAAACGGTTAGGGTTGCACGGGTAGTGATATATTCGGCTTCGGAGGATGGTAGATAAAAGCGGACTAGCTTATAGACTGCGATCGAAGCGAGTTTAGCAAACAGAAGCACACCCCAGATTTGTACTTACCGACTGCGGTAGTAAAACCAAGTGCCTAGAATTAGCGATCTGATCGGGGATGTAGAAAACGACCCTACAGTAACTCATGCACGGTAACATCAATGCGAGTGCTGTTGACATCATCCTGGAGACAAATTGATTGGTGAAACAGACGGTAGGGCGCATAAGTCGCACCACTTGATTTCTCGTTGAGCAGCATAGGCGCAACCGGCTATCAAGGTAAGGACGACAGGAATGGCAGCAATAGTGATTCCGAACTCGGCAGAATTAGCAGCAAGAACCACGATAAGGAGCTGTTGACACATCATCAATGTCCCTGACATAAAAATAAAGGTGGTGTTACCTGCATGGTGACACCAACGAAGCAGAAGAAGTCAAATTTGAGGAGACAGATGAAGATTTGATAGAACTGGTACATCGCTGTTGTGCATTTGGTGAGTCAACGGCGCGGGTTGGCGGTGTGAAGATTACCAACACTTCAACTTAGGGCTTGCCCCGACAACATGAAATATGACCCATCTAAAGGCAATCAAGTCTCGAGAACATTGCTGGGACCAACACAAAAAGCTCACCCAAATTCTCCGAAAAGTTGTTTGATCCAGAAGATAAGGAAAAGCCACGACGCAGCCACGATGCAGGGCACGACTATCAGGAAGGGCTCTACCCTATGCCATAGCCATCCAGAGTTGTTAGCACATTGCGGCAATTTGCAGGGCACAAGCGCCACCATCGTTTCGTGAACTTGAAGAGCGGCAAAGACAATGAGAGCACCGTGGAACACTAGAAAATGTCGTCAGCAAGTGGGAGGGAAGAACTCAACAAAGAGCAGCACATAGAATGCCCAGAAGCTGAATGATGTTCCTCAGACGCAAGGCATCATAAGCCATGAAAAGCTCGAATATCCTGAGAAAAATGACGTGTAAACACGCGTCCAAGTAGAGTTGGAACAAGGACTACTCGGCCAGAATGAAGAGAGCGAGATAACAGGACAAGGTCTGGTGGACAGTCAGCTTTTTGACAGTATCGGGTCTCATAACACAGCACCTTGTAGGAGCTTATACCAAAAGTATCGCCGAGGTATGCGTGTACCTATGGAAGACCTCTTCTATCATGCCACATGCCACGCAAACGTATTACTTACGATTCCGAAGGTGGACGCAACCATCGTGATGACCACTATTGCCTCTGAAATACAGGTTAGCGTTGTTCAGGTCATGAAATAATGACTCGTTTACTCACGAACTGCGACTGCAATGGGTGTGGGTGGTGATTCGTCAGAAAGCGAAAAACTGGTACAAGGCCTGGACATACTAGTGATAATGAAAGCGCGTTGGGCTCTGGTACCCAATAAAGGTTCCACCGCCATCCTGGACGAAGGGAACAAGCCTGAGCTTTACTGTGATGAAGGATACCGTTCAAGCGCAAAGATGGCTGTGCTCGACTAATCAGGCGGTGTAGTCGGTAACCGAAACGGATACAAGTCAATAGCCCGCTGCGAGTCTCAAAATTCATCCCCTCTCAAAACACTCTCCTTCACGCCTCTTGCAACGAACAGCTCCTCCCTCCACAGTGACCGAATGTTTTCCGACATCCATCGAACCCAACTGTCCTCTCCCTTCTTATCTAGCGCAGAACCCATTGCTATGGACTCCTCCGCTCTTCTAATGAGCATGTCACACAGAAGCACAACCGTCTTCCTCCATGATTGTTCGTTCTCGCAGGAAACCCGGGGTCGTTTGCCCATGACAACATCTCGCCATGGTTGAATGGTATCTTCGCCCGCAGAGCCAACGGCGACGACAAGATGGTATAATCGTAATGCAGTGATAAGCCGCCAAGATGGCTGGGCACCGTCTGAAGTCGAATGCAATGTCCAATCCCTTCGCGAAGCTTCGAAATCACGATTGATTGCTACAAAGATAGAGACTCACCCCCAATAACCCTCTGAAACCAGTGCAAAACTCACAATCTCACGGAGTTGTGCGTTTGTGAAGACATACTTCTCAACCAAATCTTGTACATCCACTTCGCCGCTTGAAGAGGGCCCATTTTCGGAGACCATGTTCACAAAGCCATATTCAACGAACAACGTTTTATTCGAGTGCGATCCGTAGGTCAGGAAGATTTCGTCGTTCTCCTCTATTTTCACATTGTCAGGAGAAATGAATTTGAGTCCGTCGCCAATTGAATTTACGGGTGCAGCGTTCCGGATCTCAGCGTTCGATGGGGCCAGGGTCATATAAGCTTGACCTGAGGTATGGTTGGCGAAGTCGACAACGGGACACATCGTCACGTTGTCCGGATCCGTTTTGGCATGTTTCAGGCGATAGTAAATGCACCGAGTATTCACTGTTATAGAAAGAAAGATCTACAAGTTTACCAGAATGTAAAGGAAGATTACCATTAAGCCAAGCCCACAAAAAGTTCAAGACGGCATCAAGTGCTTCAAGACTGTATGACAGCCCTTGAGCTGTAACTGCTATGGATGGCGTGCTTTGCTACACCTCGATGAGTTTGAACAGCCTGGTGGTCTGAGAAGGTTGTTTACTTACAAGGAAAGCTCGCACCTTGCACCAGTCGTCCCAAAATCGAGTGTAGAGATGATGCAACGCCGTCAAGATGCTCGGAGGCAGACAATTCAGCAGCGAATTCCGCAGGTCATCTGTCTTGTTGAGTTTTGATAGGACAAGCCAGGTGAGAGGATGACTGCCAAAATCCCTGGGGAGAATTGATATGTAAGGTCCAAAGAAAGGATCCGCACTGTCCTCATTATCGGTCTCTGGGCGCCATATGAACAAGTGCATTGAGATCAATTGTACGGCAGTCAACGCCTTGACCACTCGTGTGTCGGGAGGATACAGTCGTTTTAGTGTCATTTTGTTCATGAGCACTTTCGGTGGGACGACGAAGAGAAGACTTCCCGGCTTCGGATTCCATTCGTTGGCAGTAATAGGGCTATGAGCCGGTACTCACCATGCAAGCGCTGCGTGCGAAAAGCCCATTGCCAGCTGTGTGCAATTTTCATGTCAACCCTACTGAGCAAAGGACCGGCCATCCGTCACTCAACCAAATGACATCTCTCTGCAATCCAGGGGGGTATTTTGTACGTGACAGCCATGGCCCTCGAGCCATGTGAGTAAATTCTTCCATCGGTGCTGGAGGAACGTCGAGCGTGAGTCGCCAGCCATTGTATGTGTATGAGAACGAGAGATCACATGGTATCATCAAGGCTATATCTGTGTCATTACTTCCCGTCCCCGGGTGTCCGATCGTCTGTTTCTTCCGTTCCTACCTCATCCCTCCCTCATGTCCGTATTCAACGCCTCCCGTCTGCTTGGAAAGACCGTCCTCATCACCGGAGCGAGTTCTGGCATCGGAAAGGTAAGTCTCATCTAAATGATGTGGCCATACCGATCATCACCGGTCACCTATCACTGCCAAGGCTACCGCCATTCTGTTCGCCAAGGTCGGTGCATCTTCTTTTCAGTTCTTCTCAGTCGCGCTCAGACACATCGAACAGGGTGGTGCAAATGTCATTCTCACTGCACGCAGAGGAGATGCCCTGAAAAGCGTAGCAGAGCAATGTGCTGCTGCACACAAGGCAGCAGGCGTCCAGCAGGGCGGAATTTTCGCTTCCATTGTTCTTGACGTTTCAGACAAAAACCAGATCGCCTCGTTTCTGGAAAAGGTGCCAACCGAGCTCCGTAAGATCGACGTTCTCGGTAAGCACCACAAAGCCCACAGAGCCACCGATCTTAATACCTCTTTGGTAGTCAACAATGCAGGCTATGTCGTCGGGGTTGATCGTGTTGGCGACCTTTCACTGGAGAACATGGAGAACATGTTCGCCACCAATGTCTTTGGACTCATTGCGTTGACCCAATTATTCATCAAAGGTACGTTTTCTGCTCAGCCTGATTTCGTCCTCCTCATCACCTTCCAGAATTCAAGGAGAGGAAGACGGGTCACGTTATTAATCTCGGTTCCATTGCTGGAATAGAGCCTTATGCTGGAGGTAGTATCTATTGCGCAACCAAGCACGCGGTTAATGCATTCACTGGTGCATTGATGAGAGAGCTTGTTGACACCCCTATCAGGGTGACCGAGATCCTACCTGGTATGTTGCCTTATATTGCAACTGGGTCCTCGGCCAACTTGTTCGCGAACCGCAGGCATGGTTGAGACTGAGTTCTCTATTGTGCGCTTCAAAGGCGATAAGTCAGCAGCAGACAAGGTTTACGACGGCCTGCAACCTTGTGAGTAACGAGGAGGTTGTTCGCTCGATTACCTGCTAATCGTTGCACAAGTGGTTGCCGAAGACATCGCAGAGGAGATTGTCTGGGCAGCATCACGTCCACCTCACGTGAATCTCGCTGAAGTGTTTGTTCTTCCAGTGAACCAAGCCACAGCCACTCTCAATTACAAGTCTCCCAAACTTTAGAGGCAGTCGGCAGTTATGCAAATGCAAATATTCAGAAATAGGCCACAATATGTAAAAATATATATGGATACAGCAATGATATCGTGAGTGAAGATAGACAGCGACCTGTGGATGCTAGCTTTTGCTTTTTTTGCCTTTCGACCTTGTCATCTTCGTGGGGACGGGTTCTGGCTCGATATCGTTATCGTAAAGATACTTCTTAACTGTGATTTGTTCCGCAACAAATTCAGGAGATGGTCGATTGTCAATGTCGATGAGATTTCCAAGGGGGTCGAGAGGGAGGTTCTAAAAGGGGTGATCAGCGCATATTCAGATAGTTTTTGCATGACACATTGTACTTTTGATGTAGGCGCCAAACAACCTCTTACAACAACATTCTTTGGTAGAAGCCTCGGCCTAGGGTCGACCTCGTCAAGATAAATGGCAGTTGATAATCCCCGGTGCCACTTGACTTGCTTCACTGGTTTGGCCTCTCTATTTGCCTCCTCGAGCCTCAGAGATTCGATGATACGTTCAGGTCGCTCTGGAGTCTCATAATCTTCCTCGTCCCCGGGACCCCGGCAATGTTTCTGTGGCATGGCATAATCATTTTCATCATGATCTGCATGCCCACCAAAAGATATCCGACCGCCCGGTCCTTCTGTGTCACTGGTCCCTAGACCCTCCTCACTGATTTGCGCTCTCCTTTGCGCCCTGTCTCTCCTCCGCGTGTCTCTTTCGTCCCGTTGCTTCTGCAAAATTGTCCGTGCTTTGACCGTTGGGCTTTCTGGTCTTAGGCCTTCCTTCCGAATGACTTCCGTCGCCAGTACTGCCATGATCTGCTGATTCTTCGTCGTATTGGATGTAGTGAGTGCTTTAAGCGCAGTAGCGCTCATGCCCATGAAACCATCACCTTCCGTGCGAGACTGAGGCTTACGACGAGTTGGAGGTGGTCGTGTAGAAGTGCTGCAGTTAAAGACGTCAAGAACATATTGTTGCTGTGCTGGTTTGCGAGTACGAGAGGTCCTCCGCGGACGGCCGGAGGGTTCGTCACCGTCGGTATCTTTGGGCGATGAGGAGTGATCATAAGTACTAGGTTCCGCCACGGTGGCATCATCACCTGCACGTGAGGGATCTGACGTTTCGCCTTTAGAACGCCCAGGGGAATGTGCGGTGGGTACAAGCTTTTCATCAGAAGGTTCTTCATTTGATGATGACGAAAGTACCGAAAGTGGGGATGGAGGCGGTAGGGTGGAATCAGACAGTTCCGTTTGAGCAAGATTGGCTTTTGCTGGCGCATACCGCGCTGATAACATGCCATCTACCACTTTACGAAACTTCAATGGTTGGGTAACCTTTGGCGGACTCGATTCCAATGGCGTCTGGATTTGAGAAGGAATTTTCGCAGGTTTTAGAGCGTACTTCTCATTAAGAATTCCTGGCACAACCTGGCGGATCATGACGGGTTGCGAACGGGCTGCTGCTTCTGCACCTCGCTTTCGTTTGAGTGATCCAACCGAACGTAGATCATTCGCGAGTTGGGTAGAAGACACTTTCATCTTCCCATTCCCGACTGCGTTGTTCTTGTGAGTAAGTTGAAACGGTGAGGCCTTCTGTAAACAAAATATTACTGGAGAGAAATCCAGGAAAGTGAACAAACTGCTAACCGGAGCGCGAGTCGTGTGGACTGCCATTGTAGCTACTGTAGCCTTTCCATCTTTTGATGGAGGTCTTGCATATGGGTTGTATCCAATTCGTGGGATACGACTATTGGCAGATGGCTGTCTCAGTTGAGACATCGTGCCCTGCGCGACTCTGCCCAAAGCAGCATCAGTCTCCGTATTTCCTATCTCCGCGGTCTCGTTTTCTTCAGGGATAGGCGGTGGCAGATCACTGCTCGACTTCTGGCCGGAAACGAGAGGGAAAGGGAGCTTAGTACCAGATCTTGGGGGCATAGGGACCATCGGAAAGACAAATTCTTTAAGCTTTTCGTGACTGTCAGACTCTGTAATCGTAGTGCAAGGCTCAACAGATCGACTACGGGCAATGGCAGGTCCCAGGGGGCGGGGCTCTACGGATGCGCTCCTGGCGCGGTGACCGAATCGCGTGGGGGAACCTTGGGTTCGATCTCTTGTTAAGGAGGTTGTCGAGTCTGTTACAGGTATCCGCTTCGCTGGGCTACGAGATGGGTTATCAAGGGCCGGCCGCGTGAAGACAAGAGCCCCCAGTGTCGGAAAGCGCCCCATCTGTGAGTGGGCTGAACCCGTAGATAGTTGTATTGATCTTTGGAACGATGAGGTTCCGCGTGCAAGAGCAGTTTCAATAGGTACCCTTTGCGCCGGGGTGCGACAGATGTCATCGGCTTCCGACGAGAACTTGGCAGGAGAAAACAATTTCCGGGAACCATTGTTCGCTCGTATCGGTGAAGGAGCAACGACTGGTCGTTGAACAGTTGATTGAGAAAAATCGAAATGCGTTGTGGATGGTCTTGGCGTCTGAGGCGGTGTTGCTGGCGGGTGTTTGGTACAGGTGGATTCCGCAGATAATATTGTTTGCTCGATCGGTTCCGAAAGCACATTGTGAGAGTGGGAAGAAAGAGGATCCAGTCCCCGGTGCAAGTTAGCATCTGCCCCCTTTGTGCACTTGTTCTCCCGCAGTCCCTCTGAAGCAGACGGGTTGTTGTCATTCATAGACGAGGATTGTTCTCCGTTGTTATCTTGCACGCCGGTAACCATCATCTCGGTGGCTAGTAAAGCCTTACCATCCTGATTTGAGGGCGAGGATGACAGAGTCGTTACGTTGGATGCGAGAGGTGAAGATTTGAGCCAGTTCTGTCGTCGAGAAGCTGGTAGAGGTTCCCCCAAACAGACGTCCGAAGTGAGAGGTTTGACAAGATTTGACGAGGAATCAACCGCCTGAGTGGGAGATGAACTGAAAGCTTCAGAGTCAAAAGAGCTAGTCATGACCATTGACTTTTCATGTAGTCCAGCTGTAGGTTGGGAAGAAGGATTCGTTTTAGAATCATTTACAAAGTTAGCGAGCTCACATGCACGCTGTGATGATCGTGGAGGGGAATCGTCGACTGTATATTGGTTGGACGATGAGGGAAGTGTGTCGGTGAGTTCCAGATCCTCGTGGAGGGCGCCTCTCATGGGCACAGATGTAACAAACTGTGAACAAGATTCAGGTGAGACAAAACCTCGTGGGGGATGGATGCTTGACTCTGATGTATTCGGTCGATCATCCGAAGCTGGAGTTGAGTGAGTACGTGAATGATTGAACGGGAGAACCGAGAGCTGGTTCAATCGCTCCAAAAGGTTTATAGACCGAAATGGGCTCGGAGGTGCGGATACGCCGTGAGACGGAAACTGACCGTCTTTCCCAGGCGCGTAGTTAACACCGGGGTGTGCAAGGTCCTGGGGAGGAGGTGAGGGGTTGTCGCTTGCTCGTAGAATCCTGTTCGCAAGCACCGTGGACGGCTCTAGGACGGAATGATGGTATGATGGTAAGCGGAATGAACACGAGTGCGCTCACTCACCGTCTGGGGGAAGCGCGTCGTTCTCAGGTGTTTCCTCGCGAGAGAGGTGAAGAACAACATCATTGACACTCTCGGACTCGTCGTCGCTGCTCGTGTCCCGGCACTCCATGCGTGGTTGCGGTGGCGAAAGACTGGACAGGCGTGGTGATCGACGGACAGGGGATCTAACTGCACCTGCTTTCATGAGTCGCCGTTGCACAATGACAGAAACGGGTAGTCTGTCTGGCGACTGGGGCGGGTCGTTACGCCCTCGGTGTTGTGCATCCGCGCTGCTTGGGGGTGGTGTCGTGTCGCTGATGGTGGTTGCATCCATGTCGCGGTGGACAACACGGAAACCGTATGGAGGTGGGGAAGGTGCGAGACGACGAACAACTCGAATAAACGATCACGACAGTGCCAGTTTTGATCGAGAACGAGAGATGGAAGGAACAAACGTTCAAGTCGCGTTGGAGGCACGTGACTGATACCAAGTAGTTAAACTCTACGGACAATTACAACAATGACTAACGGATCGACTTCCGACAAGGAAATCCAAAAAAAAAAAAAAGTCTAGTAGCATTCCTCGAGTACCTCACTGAATGGTAGAGGAGGGGAGCAATCCGGATATACGATGACTATCAAATATTTGCCAAGTCGTCCCACCTGGTCAATCACTCGCTGAAGTGCTGTACAGGGTGCCTAGAAGATCGGCGGCTTCCTTGGGGAAGATGAGGTGGAATCTGGCGGGACGAGCTGTGAAGGAAGATATTCTGTCGCAGACTTTAGCTGAAAAATGACGGCATTTAGCCGCATCCTGCTCCCATTGATATAAACGAACCTGGAGATTTTCCTTTGCTAGCAGCTCGATTGCCCTTGTCTGTCTATCCATTTGCAATTTCATATCTTCAAGCGCAATCCTTAGGCTCATTCCAAGGTCCACCTCCTGTGTTGGTACCAGTGATAAAGAGGCGGAATTTCCATGGTGACGCGTTTCTCTAGGTGACGCGTTCATTGTTGGCCCGCCGTTGAGATTTGTGCTGCGCTCCGACAAGGCGGTAGTCCTGTCTGTGGCAGTCTCTCTCCAGACATCTGTCCATTGGCGGGGTCCAGTTGTCCCATCGCACAACTTATCACCGATGAGTCTCTGCGATCGTGTTATTACTCGAAGTGCATTGTCCCTCTCATTTCCCAAATGGGTTATCGCCTGCTCCAAACGGGAGTCAATCGCCTTGGATATATCGCCTTCAAGTATGGAGAACAGCGTCTTCCACAGCGTCTCAAGCTCCTCCATGTGATTTTCTAGTCGCTCCCTAGTTCGGCTATGGCCAGTTATGACTGTAGCGAGTGCAGGGGTCACGGCCATTGCGGCGTCGGGGACGGCTCTCGAAAGCTCCGAGGAGAGACCGGTGAAAGCTTTCAGTTTATCTTCCTCCCGATCCAGAAAGCAAGTATCCTGAACTATTTCACAACATAATCTGGTCCGCAGATTAGTCATCTTCAACAATAAAATGATAAATGCCAACTTTGCAAGACGGTGGAAGGTACCCGAAACCTTCGTCGTTGTTTTGGGATCATGTGCAGAAACCTGTGGAACCGGGAAAGTAATCTTATCCGTCTGGGTTGCGTGACGTGTGTCGCCCCCGGAAACGGAGGAATACAATGTCTATGACGGGTCAGCGTCGATCGCACACAGTACGTGGTTGATGACTGACTCTTTCAACTCTTTCAGACAACCTTGGTCGTTGATTTGGGTACTGGTCACCTTCGTCACTCACTCTCTTCAAGGAATATCCTTGCTCAAAGGTGCCATTGCGCTCTCGGGCATAACCCCGAGAATCAGAATCACGCCTGCGATCTCCATTCCAGACAGACCAATCTCGATGGTCGCGTTCTCGAGAGTTATCTCTTTGTCTGCGCTTGAATAAATCCGTCTGCGGTATCAACGGCGAGGAATGTTGATGCTGAAGAGGACTGCCTGGGGAAAGTTGAATCTTATTCTTCCCCTTTGACCTCACAGACTCGCGATTTTCCGGAGAAGGGGCGTCGTCGCTCCTACGTTTGAGCTTGGCCCACTGATGATCATTTGGGTGTATGAACCTAGAGGGGAGTTTAGCCTAACATGCACACACCGCATCGCAGCTAGTGAGCAGATACGCGCCGACATTTGTTGCCCTGGGAGCAATATGGTTTGATAGGATTGCCTGCCTCGTCGAAGTGCTTGCGGACGGGTTATCAGACGATAAGAGTGGATGAGGGGAATGTACCTACACGACAGCGCTGGGTCTTGTACAAGGACATGATGGCAATCGTCGAACGGCGGGTGACCGTGACCTTGTGACTTGGCTGGATCCAAAGCAATCCAAGGCTAATGATGGTTTGCGAACGTTCAGGATCAAATATCTACCGTGATGGAAGTTATGTCACCGACTGGCGGCGCCTTCCCGCATCCGAAACATTTTAGAATAATAGCCTTTGTTCAGTTCCGCCAGCCTTCATTCCCTCCTCCAGCCTAGTCCAAGTTGCGGACGAGCATGAGCTTTCTCTTCAACCAAGATCGTACCACACAAGTTAGGTATCCTCTTGCTCCCGTGCTTATCCAGACCCAGGGAAGAAAGGAGCCCGTTTCTCTTCAAGAATTCGTGGAGAAAAGATGTCCCAGTCTGCGTTCCATGTTTCATCCCGCTTGGTGGCTTCCGAGGTCTTGTGGTGCGACGTTTGGTTCAAAATGAGGACTAACCTTCCGTCAGTGGCCACATGCAGACCCTGTATTGCGTCGCCGGTGATTTCTCACAGAGGGACAAGGTGGATTACAAGAGGTACGAACATCTTCTAGTAGCTATCAGTTCACGTCTGAGGCCAACGATTTAGGACCTCTCTCCGTTTAAAGGATGGCGGAACAGTGTCAGTTCTGGACCACGATATTACAACACTTGTTTTAACAGTTTTGCTGCGTAGGGGGCTCGACTTCACTCCAGTGGATGACAGCCACATACCGCCTGATACACCAATCATAGTGGTCATGCACGGGCTCACCGGAGGTACAGTCTTCTTTGTCACGCCGGTGGCCCGTCGGTTGAGACTCTTCAAGGCTCGTATGAATCGTATGTGAGAGCTATTCTGGCACCCGCCTGTCGAGCGGTCTCACAGGGGGGACTTGGCTACCGTGCCGTGGTTGTTAATTTCCGCGGATGTACGTGGAATCGCAACTTAATGCAAAGAAACGTGTCATTAAAACTGGTCACTTATAGGTGCGGGCGTGCCCATCACAAGTCCCCAGCTTTACTCTGCCGGGCATACGGACGATATACGTCAGGCCATGTTCCATATATCCAACCGATTCCCAGCTGCCCCCCTATTGGGACTCTCCTTCTCCCTCGGAGCGAATGTGATGACTCGTTACATTGCTGAGGAACGGGAGCATTGCCGCTTTCAGTCGGCATGTGTCCTAGGATGTGTACGTTCCATCTTCTAGTCTCGGAGAGGTGAAATTAACCCGCTCCGTCACGCAGCCGTGGAATTTGACGGCCAATATCCAAAAGTAAGCATTTGCCTTGATTCTCCATCCAGGCTCCGCTCAGCCATAGTCAGGCTTGACTCGACATACATTGGACGCCATGTTTACTCCAGGGGAATGGGTCAAAATCTCGTGAATATCCTCAAGAAGCATACTTCCTCGCTTACCCGCGATCCTAACCTTGCCATAGCTGAAGCCGCGACTCGCGCCTGTGCATTGAGTTGGCCCACCGTCGAGACGTTTGATCAGGTCTTTACCAGGATCGGAGGCGGTCCTTCGCCTCCTTGGCCTTTTGCGTCTGCATTTGAATATTATGAATATGCCTCCAGTCACAAGGTACTCGGAGGTATACGGATACCCTTTCTCTCGATCAATGCTGCAGACGACCCTGTCGTTCAAGAGGTCCCGATGGACACAAAAGAGAATGATTGGGTAGTGACAGTCCTAACCCCTAATGGTGGCCACCTCGGATGGTTTGAATCGGGTGATGGATGGGGTCAGGTGAGAAGGTGGGTATGCACACCAGTGATTGAATGGCTGCGTGCCACGGGAGAAGATATTTGTCGAGATAGACAGAACACTAAGAAGCTCCAGGAAGTAGACGGACTCTTAACGGAAGTAGGAGCAGAGAGGCTAGGTTGCAAGGTTGTTGGTGAGGAGCTTATCATCGTCGGTACCGAGGTAGAAGCCGGCATGATAGCTGGCCTATAGATCTCGATTTCAAGTTAGAAGCCAGATCATGGATACAATGCATACGGATCCCCGCGCTACTTTGCGCTCACATTATGGCGAAAGAAACGGTTCTTAATCGCTATCGCTAAAGTGCACGTGGTCTTCCTGGTTGTCTTCCTCGTTCATCTGGGTGCGGTCGTACTGACTAAAGTCAACAGAGACAGTCCCCTCCTCCATGAGACTGTCATCTTCGTGCTCGAGGTTCCTGTTTCTCTCGAACAGTTGGCGACCTGTTAACAGTCCTCGTTAGAGGGCAGTGAGGTAGTGAGAGATCGCGCACCGGTTAAGCGAGTTCCGATTTTCTTGACCTCCTCCCTCTCCTTGGGAACGAGGGCACGTAACTTCTCTTCTTCATCTCGTAGTTTTCTCTGTAGCATCTCTTTATCGAAATTAGCTTTCCATGCCTTAAAAGACGCAACCGTGACTGGGGTTCCGCGAGTGCGTGCCTCCTCCGCCTAACACCGGAGTCTATCAACATCGTTTGGCATAGAATCCGAGTGAGATCTTACCTCGATCGCCAGACGCTCCCTTTCGTGCTCTTCAGCTACACGTGCCTTTACACGATTTTCCACCAAACCTGACAGCTTTTCCCTGAGATGTGAAACCAGCGTGAATGTCATCGCCATGCCCTTGTTCTCCTCGCCCTACAGCATACTCGAGTATTCGGACTTTGGAACGAAGGCACGACGTACCACATCTAAAAGGCCTTTCAAAAGTGCTCCACTCTCCGATTTACTTAGTTCTCCATCAACGACTTCTAACCCTAGTTCGGGCAGAGTATCGGGATAGTCATTGGTGTAATTAACTGTTAATTTCAGTTTGACTTTCTTCCGCATCCTTCTATGAATTTGGTTGTGAATGCGAGATTCGACGAGGCGGCTCACAGGGTTCTGCGCCATCTACAAAAATGTCTGGTTCGGCATCAATCTGGATCTGTCTGTCCGATAGGACTTTACATGAGGGATGAGCGAACGAACCACACGAAAATTATCGGAGACAAACTTGATAGCTCTGAGGGGTATATGGCCTCGAGAACCTAATTTTCAATGAGCGATGTCGGAGTGAGTGCGCGAAGGACTTCACAACCTCGAACTCTTCCTGCAGGACGGACGACATAGCAGTTCATCCGACACCCGACCAGCTGGTTCCGAACACGGATCGCTGTATTTGGTCACCATATTTTCAACTTGAGAATGTCTTGGAGGACTCAACTCACCCCAGCTATCCTACGATATGTCGTTCCTTCACTGCTCGGCAGTCGTGCAGCGACGAACATTGTAATACCTTTGAACGGCACTCGTAGTTCATCCCGGTTCTCCCCCACGTCACCGAACTTGGGTGCTTTCGACGTGAACGACATGTTAGAAAAAGCACTGGATTTCAAGGGTTCGCTGCCAAGGAACAAGTCACCTGCTGACATGTGGGCAGACAAAAGCAATAACCTGAAGCTCCCTCCTCCTCCAGACACATGGACAGGTATGTCTGCCAGCCCATCGATTGCTTAATACCGAACTTTTGATACAGGCAGACGGCTTGTTGTTCGGGATGGAGATCTACAGAATGCCTTTCACCAGCTCAACCAGCGTTTACGACAGAATCATGTAGCCAAGGAGATCGCGCTGACTGTTCGGCACGAAAAGAAAGGCGACAAACGGGCACGACTCCGCAGCGTAAGGTGGAGAAAGCGGTTTGCCGACGCGGTATGTGCCGATCTCCTACCTTCTTGTCCATGCGTATTGATTGCATGTTCCTGTAGGTAAGGAAAAAAGTGCAACTGGTCAGCACAATACGCCGGCGGGGCGGCTGAACGGCGCTTTCAACACTGTATGCTACACGATTTAGGCTCTGCAATGTGATCTTCAGCCCTTTCTGCCCCATTTCCCGTACGTTTGGAACTTCAAGCGGAATATTTCTACGGATCAGCTACTCCGTGAACTTTGCCGTGTGGCTTTCTAAACCAAATTTGATCGATTTCATGACTACTTCACCGTGCACGGGTACCTTTTGGTGATACAATAGGTGCCGCCGCTAAATGATGGACGAAACCATCGCAACTTGGGAACGCGGTAAGACTGTATAAGGATGTGGGAGACTTGGCGTAGCGATGTGTGGGGTTTTCTGCGTCGGTTGACCGAGAGCCGGAGATGTGCCGATGCGGCTTTCATTCCACACGCAATCCGTCTTACCCCACTCGCGGCTAGGCGCCGCTTGACTGATGGAGATCGTTGTCCACTGGCATTTCCTGATTGACCTCGTGTTATTTTGTCATTCAGTTACTGACGGCCAACCCTAAGATCCTGTCGAGCCAGCAAAGCTCCGGTGCATAATAAGCCATAACGTGGCTAATTTGGTCAATCCCATCAGTCCTATCAACGGCATGACAATTAGCCTACAAGCAAGGTGAATGGTTCAAAATTTTCACCTGATGCGGCGGCGTACCCTAATTTGCTCACCCGCACCCTCGACACCTCGTGTTTACCACGATGGATCGATTATACAGCTTTTCTCCTGCGATGCACCGCTTCATTGCGTCGGAGATAATAGACAAGTTCATCTCGTAATCCGCCGAGAAAGGAACGCGATGGGAGAGCACTGAACGCTATCGAGAGAAAGACGAGCTCCGTATGCTCGTTATTAACTATGCATTCACTGCAGATGCGGCCGAAAAGGGGATGCACACTGGTCCATGCAACGTATTATCCTTCGTGTTCCGGTCCAATTTTGCGATGTATCTGCCTCACCTCGCCTGGTCTGTCAATGTGACCGGCGACCGTAGGGAATGAGGTTTCCGTGCGCGTTTGTGACACAACCGCGGAATTCACATAAAACCCATTAACCATGACGGTAGTATACTAACCAGAGACGACTTATAACCACCCTGGAGCCTGTGTTAGCTCAAGCCCACTCCAACCCATTTTTTTACTTGTCGAAATGTGTCATAATGTGCGTGCTTTGCTCGTTCCGAACCACAACTTGAGCTGTCGTCCCTTTCCAGATAATTGACGGTCGCTACCACACCCCATGCGGGCATTTCGTATCCATGTCGACGCGCCTACAGGACTGCTTGAGACCTAACTGTCTCTTTAGCAGAAGACACATGCATCCCGTTGGTGAGAAATTTCCCAAAGCGGCTCGAATGAGAGTTTGCTAATCCAAGCCCAAGGATGCAAATCTCAGTCTTGTATAAGACTGATGGCGTTGCCCGTCAAAAATCCGATCCGTATTAGCCCCACTGTCTGTTCCAGTTGCCAGATTGGTGGGCCACCGCCGGTCGCGGTGGGAGCCATGAGATCGTGACTAGCTGCTAATAGTTAATCCTGTGGTTCGGCATGCCGCAGCAGCGCTGGCGCTCGCTGCCGCCTCGCCAGTCAGTACAGATATACCTTAGGATCTCGTATACATAATGGGGACTCGGTATTCGGAGGTCTGTTCCGCTGGAATGCCTTTAGCTTTCATTCAAAGGGTATGAAGTAGGAAACGTGTTTGTTTGACCTGTATGTACGTCTATTTTGTTTGCCAGCATCCTGGGAAAATTGCACCGCCGACGCTTCAAATGTTAAAGTTTGAAAGAATGTGTCAGCCTTCGTTCCAGATTCGATATTGTACTCTTTTTGGTCCGTCTTGTCTTTGCCAAGTGGTTATTCATACGAATCAATGATGGAAAGCTCATACCATGTTTCTATGGAGACTCTGCCAGGTGATTCGGACGCAGAAATTCATAATTACTTAGCCGCATTCCAACTTGTCTCTTCTTCCTTGCTGCTCAAACGTTTACTAGGCTAGAATAACATGGCGTTCAGAGCATCGGACAACCTGCGATGCTATATACAGGGAGCGAGGCTTCCGGTCATGACTTACCGTTCTCGTGGTGAACCCAGTGGGTCATTTGATGTCTCTTTGAACGTTCGCGCAGAGCGTTACCGCACATTGAAACTCGTGCATACGATCAACGCCACGCTCTTCGGCGATATAATATCTGATTGTTCGTATGATTCTCAAGTCTGTGTGGGCACAACTAACCACCAGACTCAGGGGTGGAAGAATTCGTGCCATGCAAATCATTAGGCGTGAACGACGAGGATGACCGTACCGGAGAACGTTTAACCATTCCTTGCGATCCGTTCTTCTCCATAGTTCCTTTGCCGCTTGCACGTGCCGAAGACATTGAACGGTACGTTTGGTCAGTTATGTTCAAGTATCCAAGATCTGACAAAGGCTTCAAAGCGTGTTTGTCTGGGTTGATACGTTTCCTCTGGAAAGCATCCGCCGCGTTTTGAATCTTGTATATGCGGATTCAACCTCATGGAAGTTCCTTCCCTGTGAAGAAGGGCCGTTTTTGAAAACCTTGACGTGGTCACATGTCAGAGGTGACCAAGCCAAACCGACATTTTCGCAGCACGTATTATGCTTGTTCCTGACGCCACCTTGGATGCTATCTGCAAAAGACCTAGAAGAATTTTCTCGAGGGCAGTCGGTGAATGATCATACAGTTCAAGGGGATCATGGAACTAATAACTCTTAGTTTCCTGATCGCTCCTCATCAGACTCGTTGGGAAATAAAGCACAGGGTGCTCTTCAGGGAAAGGAATGGCTCTGGGGCAAGGTTCTTGCCTGTTTCAATGTATCGACAGGATAACACTGATTAGTCGGAAGATCTGGGATACCTGCATCTCTAGAGATTCTCCATGGTTCATCGTTACCACCTACACACATTGGGTTTTTGGTGTTTTCTCCACTGGTGGGTTTTTTTTTCTCCCAAAGTTCGCGAACTATTCCTTAACACGTGGCTCAAGGATGGAGTGCCTCATTTGTATCCCCCGTCTATGCGTTTGACTCTCGTACGCCGACGATCTTGGAAGTCCTTGGCTTTTGGTTGATATCTGCAATGGGCTATCCTGGTGGGTTCGTAGTACCTGAAATCACCCATGAGTTGGCACATCATAAACAGCTTTTGGTTGCCACGCCACGCGACATTTCTCGCGAAGAGCCCGCCGAAGCACTGGCAGTTATGGCTGTTTGATTGGAAGATGTATTTGTTTCTCGCATATTGTGTATGGAAACGGCAAAGTTGCATTTAGCACTGTTATCTTCTTGTTCTCTCTTCCAACCCCCACTGCTAAGACCCTTGAGGGGAAACGATGTGCTTCATGGCCGGCAAGTTTTGATCATCTATCAGACCCTGCACACCGATTGGTGTGCATCCCTAGTACATGCCCAGTCTGGTGACTAGACCGTCCTAATGAGGTAGACTACCGACGGGTCGCTACTGGCGCCTGCCTCTTTGGATGGTTCATGCCAGCGGCCGCACATATAGGTGTCATGGGCATCGACATCCATCACAGCACAGTCAGCAATCTTTAGACCGGCCCTTAATCAGAGAAAAGATTGGACAAAAGGGCCTTTTGTCTGGCCTTTAGGCCAGGTTTAAAGTTTTTGCTGACCGCGTTGTGTCAGTCGATCTATTGCTGGTTCGTACTCAAAATTGGTGTTTTCGAAGTCAAGATCGATGCTACGCCCACTACTAGTAGTGCAGGGACTTGACCATGTTACCTTTGTTAGTCTAGAGCTTTTTCGCACGATCAAGTCCTCAGGCAGACCGGTTCTTCGCGCAAGGCTTGAGTTGTACTGCTTCAACCATTTGTAGCCCAAGTTGCAGAAACGTTTGCAGAGGTCCCTGATTAATTGACCGTCTTGGTGTCCAACGGAGTATATACAGGATCTCGTTACTCCAAAACTCAACTCAGATCAAGACGCGGGGCTTTATGTTGCGCTTCCAGTGTTGTTTTCATGACATGCGCCTGGGAGGGAGTCATGGAAGGAGACGTGTTCCCATGAAATGACTCTGGTGTCAAACTACTGTTATTTACTACCGCTGGCGCTGCCGGCAGTAGCTGTGAAAATGGTTCATATAATTTTGGTCGCGGAGAGTGAGCTGGCGGAGTGATCTGCTCCGGATCAGAGAGGGTGTCAGAGGTTCCTGCGAGGACTGACCAATGTAAGTGAGGAAACATGCAAGGTAGTCTGCGGATCCTGGGCGGCGTAAAATTCTAGCATTATACTGAGAGCATCTGGATGGCCGACTTGAGTCTGCAGACTCGAATCGGAAAATGGCATCCTGACCTGCAAGATTCTGTAATTCCAACTCAGAGAACCCAAAATAGTCGATGGCGAAACGAGAAGCATCTGGAGAGCCGGGTTTGTGTGACGGAGGCGTCGGAAGCGAGGCAGATGGCGGAGATGCGGATATCCGAGCATCTAGCGAGGGTGAATGAGGTCCTTCAGCCGCACGCTGCGCCAAAATAAAGCATGCAGCTGCAACAATGCGGGGCGAGAAGAAAATGCAGAGTGGCGTGCGGTATCTGTTGGGGTACATGAACAGTGTAACGACGTTCTGGAGGAAGACACTCACGAATCATGTGCCAAGCTCCATGCATAATCCTGAACTTGAGTGCTCGCTTGCTGCGTGTCGAAAATGTCCACTAGAATTACGTGAGGGCTAGTTGTCACGAAATCGAAGCAGAGTGCTTCGAGCAGGGCTTCTTCGGTGAGTAGGATGGCGGTCTGCTGTTGCTCGACCTCCTGGTGAAACCTGTGAAGGATTTGGGTAATTCAAATAGGCAAGCATACTTGCCACGCTCTCTGCCGGTATGTGCGAAACATCTGTTCCGGTGATCTTGGACTGACACACCCTCGCAACGTCACGTAACTTCCTGCCACACTCCTCCGTCTTGGTCGCCAAAAACATGCACGCAGCAGCGACGTCCTGATAGATCACCGTCTGAGCACATGAACGAGGAACGAGGGGGGGGGTGGCCACTTGTCTGTGATAATCCTCCATGGAGAACCTCATGAAAAATCGGTGAAACCAAGTTGCTGCGGTGAACACTGCAGATGAAGGCCTGTAGGATGGTAAGGCGGAGGGGATTGAGATTGCAGACGTGAAAAAACACGACAAGGACTGCTAACAGTCCGAGGGAAGAACCCAACCGAAACAAGAACTCGACACCTCTTGCACGATCATACAGTTCTTTTCCGACGGAGTAGCCGGACGTGGCTACGCTTGGAGTGTACCGAAGAGCATCAATAGGGAACAACCACTGCGGAGAGACGGAGTGTTCGTTGGGAGACGCTCCCATGATGGCGGTAAGATGCAAGAACGAACGCCACCGAACGATCACGTAAGCCAATATTGCATCGACCCTCACCATGCGTTCAGATTCAACCAATCTATTATTACTGATCTACCAGCCTCCCAGGAATTTCAGAAAGCACAGGTTACCATTGGCTGGCCATGCGTTTTGGCATGACATGCCAAACACATCGAGGTTCCATCATTGGTCCGAGTTGCGGGGGCCTGAACTGCCAGCCTGGCAGTGACCGAAGCCGGAGTCAGTCAGATAGCTTGCGGATGAAAACTTACACCCGCGGATCTGATCTCTTCATTTCGATATGCGCCTCGTGCACTGCCAATTCTCGAGTACCAGTCAGTGAGTGTCTCATCGCGTGCAGCTTGTCAGTGTCACAATTGCGCTCGCGAGCTTGAACGGCAAATGTCGTTCAAACTGATCTAAACGATACCAAGGGACGTCAGTCTTCAGCTCCACTCGGAACGGCGGTATTACAGTACGTTAGTGTTGACTTTTCGGCCATCTGTGATACATGTCGACAAAAAAAAATGAAGAACGGTGATACACCACCGCCTGACGAATTACCAATTGCTGGTGCAACAGTCCTGATTCCTCGGTCCACTGAACGCCGCATCTCTTCCATTGTTCCGTCCGTTTGGTGAGCTGATTTTTACGAAATCATTACAACACTATGACAGATTTCGACTGTTTATCCTTCTGTCGGTTCCTATCCTGCTCCTTGATATCTCTCATCCATTCCAAGTTCACTGGCGTATTTTCCGGACGACCCTATGCATCATCCGTGTTATGGTGCGAAATACTTTATCTTTAGTTCGAACTATGGGTACAAAAACTTATATTCATCTCAATCGCAGTCATATCACTGTTGACGATCTCAACTGAGAGTGTCACACCGATTACTACCGCTAAGCTGTGACCTTCTTAGCCTCTCCCTTCTTGTACACAAGGTGGGCAATAGGAGTCGATCTGGGGATCTGCATGTCACCCATCCACCGTCAGTGTCTCTGTGACACCGCGTCGGATTCGGCTGTGCACTCACAGTACTGCTGTGGAAACAGACGGCTGGTCATGGAGTCAGCTTAGCGCCTCAACTGTCTTGCATCAAGTCCTCACTATTGCCAGCACGTGTCGGTGCATGCGGGAGGAACACAAGTGGCTGGATGGGTCGAGCTGAACCTGCAATAACGATAGTCGCATTGAATCTAGTGACTGATGAGCAACAGCCATCCTGGACGGTCATGACCAACCATTTCGTCGGGCTGTGTGGACGTTTAGTCAAGACACTCGGGGAAGAAGACGATGGGCGGACCAGGTCATAGACGTGCCCGCAGCTCTTGTAGGTGTGCTGTACTCTATTCCGAACGTGGGTCACTAGGCCAGCATTATTAGATGGGGATTATCCGACCTTCTCCAGCGGCACATAGTTGGGGGGGGATCGTGGTTGGGAGCCATCCAATTCGAGGACGCATTTTAAATGCGAGGGGGATCCAGAAGACAATTGAGACAAGTCAGATCGTCGCGATATTGCTGTGTCATGATTAGGTATCAGCCCGTTTGTTCTGCTTGGATTATCACTGAACCCATCTGGTCCAATAATGTGACAGCATGGTACACGAGGAATCTGTTCGGTGCTCCTCGGGCAGAGCTATTTTTCGCGCCCAGTCCAACGACGGACGCAATGTTCTGTATAGAACTAAATGCCCCGCTGCTCTAGTGGGGAGTCCGTCAAAAACTCAAAACTAAAAGAGCCAAAACAGTCTCCCTTGCGGATAGTGCCGATTTAGCGAACAAGGGCTGGCGACAGCGAGGCGAAATGATCCTATCGGAATCGCGTTGGTCGTATCGTGCCAAATGCTGCGTCTATACTGGCATTTTTAATGTCGGGACGGCATACCGATGGATATACAGCAAATTTTTGATTGGTCTCCACTGTGATATTTCTCCTGACGTTCTTACGACGGAGCGGAACCAAACCCCAAAAGGATTATTGCAGTGGTCTGCTGATGCGGTAAGCCTCGAGGCGGGTTCTTGGGCAGGGTCGGTGGGCCGCGCGTCTCTCTCACCCTGACAATTGTTGCATCGCACCGATTTCGCGGTTAATCTCGAAAATCACAGTAGTGCACAGTCTATCGAAGTCTGATCAGTTTGATGGGCCGTTTACCTGCTTTCGCATCTCCCCGCAGGAAGACGCATGTAAGAGCGTGTTTCTGAGACGCCGCTAACATGACAGGTTTGTTTATCCATCGCATTCGCTCAATTGCGGGCAAATATAAAATTTCGTAAAGACATGTGTGGCCGATCTCTAATCGACAAAGGTTATCGCAAACTTTATCGCATACGCAGCCAGTGCTCTGTCATGGGAGGGGATTATCCCGCAAACATTCCGACGAGATACTGGCTGACACCTTCAGGGGTGAGACTGCCAACGTCAGAGAAGACAAGGGTGATGAGATCAGGTCTGCGTGGGATCAGCGAAGAGGACGCATTGCGGAATTTGATTATGACCTTGTGTAATCGACATCCGGATGACACGCAATCTGCTCTGGCGTCATGGACCTTGGCAGTTGAGGCGATGAATTGTGTTCATTAGACGATGAAGGAGATGGGAGGGGGAAAGCGAGGATGTTTGGATTGTGTGTTGGAAGATCATACTGTGATAGCGGAAACAGTCGATGGAACTTGTAACTTTTGGGAGGTGGCGTGAGGATGGGGTCATGTGAGAGATACGGCACGGACCTCTCTGCAAGGGCATAAAAAGGGATATTGGCAGCTTTTGCGATGATGGCTATTTGATTGCTGCCGACGGCATTGATCAAGCCGCCGCTCTCGACCACGGCTTCTGAGCCGACGAGAACGAAATCGACCTTGTCCATGACATAGGACACGGCCGAGTCGAGAACGACTGTGCAAGGGACACCGGCAGCCGAAAGTTCGTCATAGGTACGGAGACTGGAAGTGGCGAGGATGAACATGAAGAGGGGAGATGGTAGGGTTGACTGACCCGAGGCCACGGGGTCTTGCTTCTGTGACGTAGACGGAGATGCGCTTCCTCTTGTGCGCACGGAGGAGAGTTTTCATGACGACTCTTGAATAGGAATGGGTGAGGATCTTGCGGGTGATGTGAGCGCAAGGGAGGGATAGAAACACGGGGTGCACACGATTGAATCATCCTTGATGAATCCGAGGGCGAGTTCGGCTATTTTATCGCGATAGGTGAGCGCTTCTGTGGCGTATTCCCTGCCCTGCTTGACGAGCTCTGTCTTGAGATCGGAGAAACTCTACGGAGGGTGAGCGGGGAAGTGGGGGGGAGGTCCACTCACATCGGAGTCATGTGGGAAGAGGGTGACGAAGGCGATGAAGAGTTGGCAGCCGGCGTTGACGCTGATGGGATTGGGGGAGCGTTGGCTCAGGACACGTGCGCCGTCGTTGAGTGCCTTGACGAGCTCAAACATGGTTCCGGCTGGGGAAGGGTCAGATGGGAGGGGTGGCGATGGAGAGAGGTACCATCGGAGTGGTCGACGAGATCGGTGAGGGCCAATATTGCTGCGAGTGGGATGGAGAGCTGTCTGGATGTCGGTGGGGGTGATGAGGGGGATGAGGAGGGGGACGGACCTGTTCGTTTGCGAGGATGGAGTGATATGTGGTCCATATGTCGAAAGGTGCCATGGGAAAGATGAATTTCCGAAAAAAGAAGGAGATGGCTTGTCGTCGAAACACGTTGCACGTCCGGCGCGGGGCCGAAATGGCGACTTGGCTCGTCGGGATCGCACCGCACCCGCCAATTATAGTCTTCTCACCCACGCCCGCCCCTCCCTCCGTCTATAAATCTCACCTCCCGCCCGTCTACACCTCCCCCGCCCGCTCCTCCCCATCCTGGTAAAGGGCACTCGAGCCCTATAAATCTCCCCTCCTCATACCCCCCCCCTTCCCTAGTCATGCAGACACCTCCCTCCTCTACTGCCCAGGTCCACTTCTCCAGCGATGTCCGCAACATGGACAGCTGGGCTCGCCGCACAGGCATACCCCTCACCACCGCAGAAGCACTCGGCACCACCTATGCTCGTGCTCACAAGTGGCTTCTCTCCCTCAAGTCCCATCTCATACAGCAGCACGGCTGGCAGGAATCCCTCCCTGCCGACCCCCGCATGCTCTTCTCCATCGAGGCACCCTCCCCCTGGCGCTCACCGAGTGGCCTCCCCCTCAGTCCCAAACTCAAACTCCAACTCCCAATGCACGCCTCCTCCTTCTTCTCCCCCGAGCGACGCGTCCAGTGGCAAATGGTATTCCACAGCGACGTGTTCGCTACACAGCGTCTCATCGTCCAACCTATCAGTGATATCCTCAACCTTGTCCAGTGTCTCCTCACCGGCCTCGTCACCCTCGTCTACGAAGAACAGCTTCCACAGGGTTTGTACACCACAACCCGTGGTCTCCCTTCCGTCCAATGGATCAATGCAAACCAGACTGCCCTCCTCGAGGTCTTTGGTCGCCCTCACTTTAAGCAGCTCTGGAAAGCTTCAAATGACCGCACAACCTCCTTCAAGGTCGACTTTGAGCCCCGCCGGCGCTGAGCCCGCCCGCACCCTCTTCCACTACACGCCCCCTAGTGCATGTCCCTTCCGTTCGGCATCTGTGATCCGCCACCTTCTTTTGTGCATTGCTGTCACATAAAACACTCATTACGCATTCCTCGCATAGTTTTCAGATCCGAGTACATGTCCCTCAAGTATTGTCATGACACTAATCCGCTTTATTCATTCACTACCTCTATTGGCACCAGTTTAATATTTTTACCATATCTCTTCAAAGTAGATTTCTCTCACCCTCCACCACGCTCTGGCATGTCCAGCGCGTCCACCACGTTGAAATAAACATGCTTGATATGCGAGGCTAAGCGGTCACGTGTCGTGCCACATTCATTCGCCCGTGTACCGTCACCCGCAGGTGTGTCGTGATGAGCTCGCAGTCGGTCGTACTCTGCCAGAGCACACAATGTCCTCAAGGAAACCCCCCGTCTCGTCTAGAGTGCCCCACATGCAACAAGTGCGTCTCGACCATCGCCTGCCTGCTCTCACCGACCCCGATCTAGGCTCGGCATTCGCGGCTCCTTCTTTTGCGGTCAGGACTGTTTCAAAGCAGATTGTAAGCTCATCCACCGTTTCACATCGCCATAGCTAACCCTCGTGCAGGGGTAAATCATTCCCGTTCATTAACACCATACACCTCCTCACCCCACCCACAAGAAAACACATAAAGTGATCCACGAGTTGGCACGTGCACCTGCTCCAGGCAAGCTTTCCCCCAACTCTTGCACAACTCGCCACAACTCTAAGCTCGATTTAGATGGCACGTTCAACCCATTTCCCAATTTCGTCTACTCTGGCACCCTGCGACCTGTCTATCCGCTTTCACCGAACCGCCAAGTTCCCGATCACATACCACGACCAGACTATGCCGCGCGTCAAGACGGTGAGCCTGCCCCGATCCCAGATTTTACCCCTCAAACACGTCTTCGCACAGGTGTTCCCATCTCCGAAATGCGTGCGTTGGGCCATCCTCCCCGTATCCTCAGTCCAGATGAGATCGAGAAAATGCGCACCGCCTGTCGCGTGAGTGTCCTGTCATCTTTACTCGTTGCATCCTCCTGAATCATTTCCAGCTCGGACGCCAAGTCCTTGACCTTGCTGCATCCCACGTCCACCCCGGAATCACCACGGATGAAATTGACGCCATAGTCCACCAGGCGATCATTGATCTGAACGCATACCCGTCTCCCCTTGGTTATCGGAAATTTCCAAAATCCATCTGCACGTACGTGTCTTCTCTCTCTCTCTCTCAAACACTACTCCAAAAGTAATTCAAGATCCGTCAATGAGGCCATCTGTCATGGCATTCCTGACCAACGCAAATTGAGGGACGGGGATATCATCAATCTTGGTTCATCTACCCACTTTCCACCGTCTGCTGGTCTACTCACTCGGTCCCACAGACATCTCGCTTTATTATCAAGGTAGTCCTTTTCGACTCTTCAATGTCATCGCGTTCGACCGTTTTCGTGTAGGTTTTCACAGCGACCTCAATGCTACATACCCAGTTGGAACCATCGACGATGATTCAGCAAAACTGATTCGAACGACCCGTGAGTGTTTAGATGCGGCGATAAGAGTGTGCAAACCAGGGGCGCAATTTCGTGATATTGGAAAGGCCATGTCAGTCCCTCTTGCGGCGCATGTTGTTCAACCGCTGACTTGGTCTAGTGAGCCGATTGCAAGAGCAAATAACTGCGCAGTGGTCCGCACTTACACTGGGCACGGCGTCAACGACCTGTTCCACACCGCACCCAACGTCCCTCATTATGCGAAAAACAAGGCAGTCGGGACTATGAAACCTGGAATGGTGAGCAGTCTTTCCATGGTCTGAAACTTGTTGACCATGGACCCCATCAGTGTTTCACCATCGAACCAGTGAGCGCTGTGATACATGGATGCGATTGCGACTGACCACGCGCACACAGATGATCAACTTGGGTACGAACTGGGACACACACCACTGGGACGACTCCTGGACCGCAACTACCATCGATGGTAAAAGGAGCGCACAGTTTGAGGAAACCTTGCTGTGCGTGACCCTTTCCTTGGCTCAAAGCCGTGCACTTATCGCTCGATAACAGTATAACCGAAACCGGCGTGGAGGTGCTAACGGCAGGGAAGGACTTTGTTCTTTAGGTGATACAACGTACCCTACGTGCGACAATGCGGCGGAAAATGCTTCCGACGTCCATATCCATCCACTCCGCTTCAGATTCTTCTCAGCGGCCAGCAAGGCACATCAAAGTATATCCCCCGAGCTCTTCATGTGTACATATTCTTGTCCTTTTTCTCGCCACAGGGCATATGGTTACTGACAATGTTCTCGGTCAATGGAACTGGGTGTTTACTAGACACGTTACCCAAACTGTTGCTTTCGTACATCATCTTTCCTGACCCCATTTGCTCGTTTTAAAATAAACAGTAGTGACCATCGATGCATCAGGTCTGTGTCGTGAGAACGTACATGATCGCTACATACTGTAATGACTTGTTCGTTTTACTCAATCGTAGCTCACTCGGGCTGGCACTATGCCTCCCTCGCAATACCCATACTCGGCAATACTGAAGGCTTTCCGTGGAACTGTTCGGTATGGCAGGGGTTGACAAAGATAGTGGGACGATCAAGCACTAAACTATAAGGGCTGGACAGTAGGGATTGCCCAGAGCGTGCAGATTTGTGGGCGGAATAGGCGGCTGCGGGGTCCCCGACTCTCACTATCGTGGGGGAGGGTTGTTCCCGGACAGGCACGACTCCAAGCAAATGGGCCTGTGGACAAACTTCTTTGTATATATTTATTTGTGGCTTTATGCATTCCTGGGAGCTTCATCACAATGTGTTTTTTCTACTATATATATGTTGTCATACATTTCTCTGTGAATGTATAAAGTACTCCATAGCTTATCATATGTAGTACTTGAAAGAGTTTGATTATTATATCAGCAAACTACAGGGGGTTGTACAGACCTGTTCAGATTTGTTCAGGCCCTCTGGGATTCTCTAGGCTTTCAGATATGTCCAGACCTGTATATAACCTATATTAGATCTGGTGTTATGTTGCTATTAATGCACTGCTAGTGGTACACTTTTGGTACACTTTTTTCACACTTTTGGTAGACCTTAGGTACACTCTTGGTACACTTTTGTACACTCATTCACTACACTTATGCACTATGCTTTGTACACTTTTTTACTACACTTTTTTTATTACACTTTTTTACTACACTTTTACTACACTTTGTATGCAATTTTGATACATTTTCACTATCTTTTTGACTACACTTTTTATTACCTTTTTTGGCTACACTTATGCTATACTTTAGACACTAGTTATTGATATGTGTAACTGGCAAATCAGTCAGATGTTAACCTTGTGTCAGTCAAAATTTTACCATATGTTAGTAAGCTTAATTTTCAATAGTTACTATATCATTGGTACACTTTTGTGGATACATTCACTAACATGTCCTGGTCCTTCAGGATTTTTCAGACCTTTCTTCAGAATTCTCTAGGCCTATTCTGAAAAATCCTATCTAATTCTGAAGGACCTCTTTTTTTGTTCAAGGGCTAATATATGTTTTTTTATCTAACTATTAAGCAAGCTTCCAAAGCAGAGGTTTCAGCAGAATTCCTACAACTTGGTTATCTTTACACCATCAGTGCATAAGAATTTCTGTTCACTTCTCAAGTTAATGAGTTATCACCTGCATTGATCCATTGGAAGCTATTGCCACTATGTATGTCAACATTGCCTAACATTTTCATATCAAGTTATTTGGAAGCCATGAATAAGGCCACTATATTGTATATTATTCTCAGTACAAATGGACTCAGTTAGATCCATATTACATAATCATATAGATAACCTTTGACTTGATGTAACTCTGCACCTCTGTCACTAACTCTATCAGTACTAAGTTGTACTTCTACACACTGAGCCTTCAATGCCAGATGACTCAACATTCTCTCTTTTCATTGTTTTTAAGTAGCCTACCTTCATTTCTCATGCCTTTGAAAAATATTTCAAAATAGAACAATTCACCTAATGAAGTCTTTATCAACTGGCAATTGGTCTGTGCTATAGAGATGGTAAGCCATTAGCCTTTAAATAGATAGAGAATGAGAATACCTACAAATTTATAGGTAGTAAATCTGTAACACATGGTATGATGCATTCATCCCTCTATAACCTCATAATCATAATCATCATCTTAAGATTATATATGCATACATAAGGTATCTGTTTGGACCAAAAATCACATCCAATCCTTGGTGAATAGAATTATGAGAAAATTTTTGATAATGTGTGGAATGTTAGGACACAACTTATGGACCACTCAAAGTGAGATGGTTTGCACAAGAAGGATAGAATATTCTGAAAGTGGGAAACTACTACAGGAGGTTCCTACTTATATATATGAAGGCATGCGGTATGCATGAGGCATGACATCATGATGACATCAGTGGCCAG